>JAHWFO010092500.1:249049-268564 GCA_023313115.1 Rhysida immarginata
TGAACTTCGTACACCGTACCGTTTATTGCACATTACCACTGAGTGGTGTCACCTTTCCGACGAATGATGCTCCGAAGTCGTTGAGGCATGCTGGATACTAACTTCTGCGTTGTTTCTACTGGAATTTTGTCCTACTCTTCGGAAATACACGCCCGCAACTACTGCAGTATTCAAGGCTTCCGCTGTCTGACTTTTTGCTTTAAGATGCGCCATACATTTTCAATGGGTGACAGATCTGGGTTGCAGGCAGGCCAGTCAAGCACCATGAAACGCTGCTATTGTAGCCAAGCCATGGTGTTCCGAACAGCATGAGGCTTCGCGTTGTCCTGCTGAAAGATGCTTGGTCTTCTATTGAACAACATTTGGCGGGATGGACGCAGATGCTGTTGAAGAATGTTTATATAGGCAGCAGAGTTAATAGTGCCCTCGCAAAAGTGAAGCGATCCTGTCCCGGCTGCACTCATGCAGCCCCACACCATCAGCGATGCAGGCTTCTGAACTTTCCTCTGGTTACAGTCGGGATGATTACTTTCGTGCTTGGTCCTTAGCACCTTGCGACCGTTGTTGCCATACATCAGTGCAAAGGTGGACTCGTCGGACCACAGAACACTAATCTACTGGGCAAGGGTCCACTTTAGATGGGTTCTGGCCCATGCTACTCGGCGACGCTTAGCTACAGTGCTCGTAAATGGCTTCCTCTTTGTAGCGTATAAGTAAGAGTTGCAGTTTCTGATGTAACGGCGGACTGTGCTTTCAGTATATGAAAATATTCTCGAGCCCAAACAGTCATTTTACTTATCGGAGCATGCCTGTTTTTCACGATGTGATGTCGAAATACTCGTAGGTCCCTAACATTCAATAATCGCTGCTTAACTGGTGCAGTCCCTGGTTCTGTTTTCCTGATTTCTCTGAAACGCTTGATGATCCCATTAACAGTAGCGAGTGGAACTGATAATTCATGGGCAATAGCTCGCTGGGATTTGTTATTCTGGAACTGCCATATAATTTTTTGCCGTATACACGTTTCTACTGGCTTACCACGTCCCATGGCTCAAAACAACACGAATAGTGTGCTCTGTCGCGTGGACGGTGCTTTTAAAGCCTGATGCAAAGCATTCTGGGCGTTTCTACAGCCTTCAGGAAAGTTCTATATGCTGGCGAACCCTTGTGTACGAAGTTCTTTGAAACCTGTTGAGAACGCAATTTTACATAAATTTGAATAAATTATTTCACACGAGTAGGTCGATTCTAAATCGATGTTGATATTGTTACATATACTCAGTAAATCTAATTTCATTAGCCAGCAATCCTCTGTATGCACTTTTCACTGTGTTTTTAGTTAAATTACTTGGTGTCCGAAATTTATTGACGCTAGGGTTGTATTTATAAGTAATTATATGAGAGTTCAGACAGCATTAGGCCCTACTTAGATGCACACTTGTCAATTGAAACAATGTAGCCATTAGTTGAAAATTAAAAAGAAAACAATACACCTTGAATTGTAAAAGAGCAGTCGTTTTATTTAGAAGAAACTGTAAAAGAGCTTGGAAAAAATTTGGTTACCCGAGAAACAATAGTGAATTAGTAATTAGGTGATCAAATTGCGGTGTCAGTATACCAACCCCTACCCATTTAGGTGGGTATTTAAGCGAGTCAATAGGTGTTCACTTGTTAGACAGAATCACCTAAGTGGATTTTGCTGAGAGCATCAGGAACCCTCTTATCTGCCACAGGGGTACATCAGAGGATTATAAAATTAATTTTATTTCAGCCGTAGGCCACCTGAACATGGCTGCCATCACGTGATTACCTTACCATCAGAGAAGGGTGTGCATAACAAGCTGTGTCGCCCTCTGGTGTCAAAACCTCCCCCAAAAAGACCACACCCTAAACAGAGGACCAACGCCCAAAAAAAAAGACCACACCCAAAACAGAGGACCAACGCCCAAATAAAGACCACACCCGATAAAGACCACACCCAAAACAGAGGACCAACGCCCAAAACAGGGAAGGGGGTGAGTGGCCACGTGACACGAAACCTGCACGCTGATTGGATGAACGCCTATGACCTCAGGAAGGGGGGATGAAGGAGGTTGGGTGGTCACGTGACGCGAATACTGCACGCTGATTGGTTGAAATCGGGCCACGCCCACCTCATTAATATGCGACCCGATCAAGTCCTTATCTACTCGCGACTCGCTGGTTTCGAGAGCGGCAAGAACTGCGCCTAACCTAACCTAACCACCAAGCCAGCCTATTATACAAATATAACTAAGAATTATTTCAAATAAACTAATTCCCATGATTCAACGGCGAGTTCTCACTAAAAGCCGTAATTCTACAGATTCTACCTTTAGAAAATGGGTAAATCCAAAATCTTGCTCACTGCCGAAATCTTAATCACCGTGGTGCAAAAATTAAACACGCTCTATTTGTCACGTTGCGATAAATGCAAATTTTAATGATAGCAACTGTGCAAGTATCTCGGCGTTATCATCGATTCATGAGTCTGAACAATCACGTGACTTAAGCTCTGACCAATGCAAAGAGGGCTAAGTATAGTCTTTCAGCATCCATTGTTTGGACAATAGCACCACAGATTAGTGAGACTGGAGCTTTCCGAGTAAGGGGGAACGTGGATGAGAAAATGCATTTTTAAAAAACGATAATATCTTCGGATCCAATGATCAGATTTGAATGAAATTCTCTGTGATGATTATACATGCCATAAGTGTTGAAAGAAGCCAAGTATAACCCTTTAGCTTCCTTATTTACGGAGATCGTATTTTTCATAAAAAAAGAAAAAGGTTGTCACCTGAACCGTTGAAAGTAGAAAAATTTCCTTTACATTATTAGAAAGATCAGTTTTTTTTTCATGAAATTTACGTTGCTCAAACATTTTTATTGTAATTATTTTATAATTAACTTTTTTCTTTCGAATTCGATTACAGTCTTGTTTTCTCTCTCAATTTTTTTTCTTTTGCTTTTATACAAAAACCAGCAAGGTTAAAGTCTTTATTAGGTTCAGGTCTTTCTCAAATGGCCAAGATCATAAAAATCTATCGAGTAGAACCAAAGATAGGTTTTTTAGAATCAACTATAACATTGAAAAATTAGAATCGAGAAATTGCGCAGTTTCTCAAAACTTCTGTGCTGCCTTTTGTTTTCGAGCGCTAATATTGCGAACATCTTCCTTCTCTTTCTCAACTTCGTGTTCTTTGGCATCATCGTGAAATATAACGTAAAAAATAATCTTTTTAGGTTGTTTTCAGCTGCAAACGAAAGAAAAATTCCGTTGGAAAGCTAGTGAAAGCTGAGGGAGAAGAAATAGCCATTGCTCCGCCCATGTCCGCCATTGTCACTGTAGAGCTGTTAGCCAATCAGGAGCCCGGTCATCACCACGTGATCGGGGAAAGCCACTCATTGCTCGTGATACTTAGAACTTCGTAGTTAGACAATTCTTTTGTCATAATAAAAGCACGCTATTTACAACGATGTATTTGATTGGCCCAGGAAAAAAACATACAAGCTTGTAGGGAATGGGCCTCAAATAATAAAAAAGATGGCGCAGATGCGTGCATTTTTGATCGAGTTTTTTAGACCTAAAAACAGGTGTTTTGTGCGTTTTTTCGCGTAATGGCAGCCGTTTTTTAGAGTGAAATTGATGGTAGGTAGTTATAAAAACTATTTTTTTACTATAATAATAGTGAACTTTTAATAAAACAGTCAAGCAGATCGATAGTAGAGATGCTAAAGATGATAATTTTTTTTTTCCAAATTTCGAAATTTTGATCCAAAATTCGATTTTCTGATACAGGTACCCCCTCATCGCTCGGCAACATACTATACGCACACATGTTTTTGTTAATAGTAATGTTAAATTTTTTGCTTGATGGTCACGTTGCTGTAGCACCTCACAGTTTGATTTTCAGACACAGTTTCCAATTGTAAACGACATTTTGGGACACCCTGGATTTACCTACATTTCTGCACCAGTAGCGATATACAATCCGTCTATTATAACTTGTCGTATAAGCCAATGTATTGCCTGGGTTAACTTGTACCCTCTATTCAAAGTCGTCTTTAATTCATGGTAACCTAATCAAAGTCCCTTAATGCGTTTGAACGAAATTACTACTTGTAAAAAAAAACAGGAGCTGGCAGTTGAAGCTAGTGACTGGCTGAATTCGAACTATGA
Organism: Rhysida immarginata; assembly: GCA_023313115.1. NCBI lineage: Eukaryota > Metazoa > Arthropoda > Chilopoda > Scolopendromorpha > Scolopendridae > Rhysida > Rhysida immarginata. The sequence continues at coordinate 253,248 of JAHWFO010092500.1, forward strand.
CGTTTATCGCTCAGACAAGGTTATCTGCTAAGTTATAATAAATGGACTGTAAACAGTTTCTTGACCCTATAGTGTTTTGTGCTCTCAATAAAATTTGCAACAAAAGATAATGAACACAACAAAATGATCGCCTACTTGAACAGGTGGGAAGCTCGCCACTCCAAGTTGTATCTCCTTGACAGTATCTCTTTGCTCTTCCAGATGTCATAGTATACCCTTCAAGGCATTTATATACTACAGAGTTCGGGTAAGTCCACAGATGGCCAATTCTTTCGGTATGTGCTGCCTCTCCGGGATCACCACAAGCGACTGCTATAGAAAATGAAAGTTGAAAAAATATAATTGTTTAAAATAACGACGTTTACTAAAAGTTAAAATTGTATCAAAAAGTGTGTTCAAAAAGTATCGAACCTTAAGTTTTCGCGCGGAAAAAAATAATATGTTAGAGCATCATTCAATGGGGATGTGAAGGAGACATTCATGAGAACGTGTACATTTTTTCTGGTCCGTAGATGGCAGTAGTCTCTCGTAATCGGCGTATGAGTGAAGACGTGCAGTGAGCGCACGTCGATTGTGATTTGTTGTGAAATAGCCGGATCGAGTTGAGCAGCCAAATTACATAAAATTTTCTCAAAAGCTGGGCGATATTCATCCAGAAACCATTCGCAAGATCCAGCAGGCTTTGAGGGCGATACCATGAGCCCATTCCTTGCATTCATACTTTTTTGGTTAAACATAGCATTCCTGTGCTGTCTCAGGCTCACCACTCGCCCGACATGGCTCCATATGATTTTTGACTATTCTCCAAGTTGAAAATTACTCTGAAAGAGGTCCGATTTGAATCAAAAGAGGATAATAAGCGAACTACGACGGCCCATATGAACACAATTCCGACGAACACGTCCCAGAAGTGCTTTCAACAATGGTGGAGCTGCTAGGCAATGAGCGCATTACCAAGGGGATTACTTTGAAAGAAATTAGGGTAAATATCTTGTATATGAATAAATGTAATTTTCCCGAACAAAAGTTCAATACTCTGTGAACACACAATACATGTATCTATACATAGTATAAATCTAAGTCACTTCCCCAGTGTATGTGCCCGACACCCGTAAGAAGTACTGCATCGATTTTTATGAAACTGTTTTGTTTGTTAGGGGATTTATGTTAGGGCTAGGTGTTAATTCATAAAAATTTGTTTTATATTAATTATTTACGTTAATTGCTCTCAAAATGCGTCAACATGGCCGTTCATCATCACGTGATAGACGATGGAACCAATGGAAGAAAAACGGGAATTAACGCATTCATCTGTTTTCAAAGGATGTCACCAAATGGCCATACTATCTTATAGAAATTTATACATTTGTAGTAAAGATGCAACAACATTAAATGTCGTTTATAAGGAAGTACTCAAGACTTAGGTGTAGTCCAAAAACTTCCATTAATTTTTTAACATTAAATAAAGGTTTTTTAAAGTTTACCTATACTGTATTTTCATTTCATGATTTAAAAAGCCCAGGCAACGCCGGCACGGGTTTGCTATGTATATTAAACATTAATCATGTTAATAAAGTTACTATTTTGTTTTTGGGCGTATAATGACAAAGGCATCTCTGCTCAACATCTGCGACAAAATGAATCCAAAAAGCGTATTGGGAACACAATTTCAAAAAAAATTGAAGAAACATATGGATAAGAAATATCAAATTGTTGCAAAGTTTTATGGGAAAATGTATGTTTTTATTTCTAGCCAAAGCGCGTATTTACAAAATAGATCATTCTAAATATCATTTTACAATCAACGCAATTATCGCCGCTTTGAAAGAGACGTAAATTCACCAAGTTTTTCTAATATTCTGTATGCTCTCTAGTCACAAGAAACACGTCCAATAATCCCTCATTCTCTCTACTGTTTCAACTGAAACGCTTACTCGACAAGTGTTTTTCCGTTTACACAATTAACGAGTGTTCTGTAACGTGTTACGTGTTCGTTATTGCAACTTTATAAGCATACAAGCAGAAGCAACCGGCTTTGCCCGGGATAATTACAGTTGTAGGTAAACAGAACAATCTCAAGTTAAATGATGACTCAAATTGGTGTTCAGTAATTCTACAATTTCCGGCCGTAGACGAAGCTCCCGTTGTTCAGATGTTTCCAATGCTCGGATAACTTTTTGTCTTCTCTGACCACTACTGATTCATTTCTTCGGTTGCATTTCGATAAATACAAATTGACATGCATTCTTTGTTCTCGGTTATGTCGTAAACTGTCGCCCAAGACAGACCGGCGTCCTTATATACACAACCCACTGGAAGAAGAAAGGGAAGCCACCGTCTGGAAGGTTCTACTCTGTTCAAGTGTTCCAAACACATATATCGTCTTAACATTTGTTAGAGAACTGAAGGTAGATAGGTGCGTCTCTTTGCCTCCTCGAGAGAAACTGTCCTATCTATATCGTGCTACTATACGCATTTTCCGCTCATTGTTAAGAATTCTTGAAAATGAATGTTCAAATTGCCAAGGCAACAGAGTATTTATCATTTCATCATCTTGAAAAATAATGTTGCATCATCAGTGCATCACTTTATATGGCAACCATATTTCCCTGGCATTTGTGTGGAATATATGGTAACAATAATTTGGTGTGTAGGTAATGATGGTTTGTTTCTGTGAGCTCTGCAATCTCACTAATCTTAGTGAGATTATTCGTTACATGGTAATCTGTTGTTGCAATTGCTCTCTGCGCTCGATATCTTGAAGCAAAACTTGGCTATTCATCACGTTGTGCAGGTCTGGCAGTTGACATACTCACTATTTGCACAGTTGCAGCAGTGCGCTGGCGAAACTAATACAGCAGTCCCAATTTCGGAGGTGATATCAAAAGTATTGCAAAACAGCTATAGAGCTATTAGATGCGCACGCAAATGTTCTATAGGTCATGCGTTTTGCATCCGAAAGTGACCGACGTTCGGCAATCGGAAAAAAGTAGGTCCTGTCATAGAAAACAGTGTTAATTAAGTTCAACTCTTCAACAAACCGGGGAATCCCAATGGCAAATAGGATTATTGCGTATATATAGTTGCCTTGCATTATTGGTTTTCAGTTATGTATTATTTATCCCTGTATATTGTTGGTGAATAGCGTACAGATACTATTGTTGATACAAACACGATAGGCCTATTATTGCACAAATTATTCCTTGCATTGTTGGTCATGAGATACCCCTTATTAGTATGCCCTGCTATCATTGCGAATATCGATTATTATCGATAATTATTATGTTTTCGAAATCTAAAGAAGACAGTGATCTTCCTCTTGCTTTGTACATCATGTGTGCAAAATTTTATCAACATCGGAATAAAACTGTAGATTTGTATAAAAAACAAACAAACAACCTACAAACCCACATTCTTCTTTATATACACTACACTAGCAAAGGTACCCAGAGTTGCCCGGGATAATTACACTTGGAGGTAAACAGAACCATCTCAAAAAATTAAATTAAATTTTGCAATATCTTAAAAATAAACACATGAAAAAGCTTACTATTAATACAGTAAAAATTCTTAATGAAAATTCAAAAAAATTTTTTTTAAAGCTCACATTGGCTGGACCTCTCCAAGGATGCCATTGCTAGTCAGGTATTCTAACCTCAGATGTACACTTGATGTTGTTGCAATTTCCTTTCTTCTTCCAATGTCTTGAAACAAAAATTGGCCACTCATCACTTTGTGCAGTCTAGCGGTCGCCGATTCTTCTATTTACTTGCTTACCATTTGCTCAATACAGCACGGAGCTAAAGGAGTGCTTCTTCTATCGTCTTTCACTCTTTCACAATAGTCTGCTAACTCATTATCTCCAGTTACTGATCTCATGATTTTAAAGATTTTAAAGAAATTGTTAAGTACTAAGAATTCTCTTTTGTAAAAAAAAAGCCTGAATAACAGGAACTCTGTGCATTGAATTCCGTATTGCACAAACTTTGCCTTGCATTGTTGGTCATGAGACATATATTGTTGATCCTTGCATAGCGTTGGTGCATTGCATGTTGACACCATTGTTGATACCTACTGTTGCACAAACTTTTATTTGCATTGTTGGTCATGAGATATATATTGTTAGTCCTGAGTAGAGTGTTTGTGAATTGCGTGTTAATACCATTGTTGATAACTATTGTTGCAAAAACTTTGTCTTGCATTGTTGGTCATGAGATATTTCTCATTAATATGCCCTGCCATAACCATGAATATCGAACTTTTATCAATAATATTTATTTTTTCGAAATCTGAGGTAGACAGTGACCTTCCTCATGCTTTGAAAGTCATGTATGCGAAATTTTATCAAGATCGGAATAAAACTGTAGATTTGTTTAAAAAACCAACAAACCAGTTCACACACAAACCCACAAACCCACAAACAAACAAACATCCTTATTTATATATATATAGAAGACTAGTAGAGGACCCGGTGTTGCCCGGGATAATTACACAGTAGGTAAACAAAACAGCCTCAAGTAGTTAAAGAAACTGATGTGTTTTTTGGAAATAAACTGTATTAGGTTATGAACTGCTAAAACGTGCCAAACACACAAACACACGCACACACACACACGAAGGAACATATACTTTGCCAGTGTTGATACCATTGTTGATACCTATTGTTGCACCAACTTTGCCTTTCATTGTTGGTCATGAGATATATATTGTTGGTCCGTGCAGAGTGTTTGTGCATTGCGTGTTTATACTATTGTTGATACCTATTGTTGCACAAATTTTTCCTTGCATTGTTGATCATGAGATATATATTGTTGGTCCGTGCATAGTGTTTGTGCATTGCGTGTTTATACCATTGTTGATTCCTATTGTTGCACAAACTTTGCCTTGCATTGTTGGTCATGAGATATTTCTCATTAATATGCCCTGCCATAACCATGAATATCGATTTTTTATCAATAATTGTTATTTTTCCGAAATCTGAGGGAGACAGTGACCTTTCTCATGCTTTGAAGGTCAAGTATGTAAAATTTCATCAAGATCGGAATAAAACTGTAGATTTGCATAAGAAAAAACAAACCCACAAACATCCTTCTTTATAAATATAGATTACTAGCAGATGACCCGGCGTTGCCCGGGATAATTACGCTTGGAGGTAAACAGAACAACCTCAAAAAGCTAATTTAAATCTCCAAATTGGTTAAATAATAACTCAATCACTACAATATAGAGCGAAGGGACTATCCATTCTAAGAAAAATCCGAAAGACAGGAATTTACCTCTTCACTGAAAAAATTCATTCTAGGTGATATACCGGGACTTGATTTACCGAAAAAAATTTTTAAAGGCTCACAATGGATGGACCTCTCCAAGGATGCCTTCTAGTCTAAATAATTTTTTACTCACGTAATCTTACTTTAGATGTACACTTGTTGTTGTTGCAATTTCCTTACTTCATTCGATGTCTTGAAGCAAAAATTGGCCATTCAGCATTTTGTGTTGTCTAGTAGTCGCCGATTCTTCTATTTACTTGCTTACCATTTGCTCAATACAGCACGGAGCTAAAGGAGTGCTTCTTCTATCGTCTTTCACTCTTTCTCAATAGTCTGCTAACTCATTATCCCCAGTTACTGATCATTTTTAAAGATTGTCAAGAAATTGTTAAGTACTAAGAATTCTCCTTTCTAAGAAAAGCCTGAATAACAGGAATTCTATGCATTGTAACAAATTGAAACTTATCCGTATTGCACAAAGTTTTATTTGTATTGTTGGTCATGAGACATATATTGTTGGTCCGTGCAGAATGTTTGAGAATTGCGTGTTGATAACATTGTTGATACTTATTGTTGCAAACATTTTGTCTTGCATTGTTGGTCATGAGATATTTCTCAATAATATGGCATGCCATAACCATGAATATCGATTTTTTATCAATAATTATTATTTTTTCGAAATCTGAGGTGGACAGTGACCTTCATCATGCTTTGAAGGTCATGTATGCGAAATTTTATCAAGATCGGAATAAAAGTGTAGATTTGTATAAAAAACAAACAAACCCACAAACAAACAAACAGATTATTATTTATTTCAATTTAATAAGGACAAGAACTTGATATTGGTGTCTGGTCCAAAAATAAAATTTTGGTGAAACCCCTTATCGTTTTTTTTTTTTAATTTTAGAGAGCAACTGAAATTCAACTTATTCTATCGACGATATTTTTCTGAATTTTTATTATATTTGCTCGTACCTTTTATAAGAGTAGCTGCATACATTTGGCTAATATATTATGCAAAAGACATTTTAGTAACGCTTGCGCATCCGTAGTTAAACATTAATTAGTATAGCTGCTTATATTTCATCAAATATTTTATATTTTTATATTCTAATTGCAACGTGTTTTCTCTACTGTAGTTTGTCAAGTTTCCTGAAAATGGCATTGAAGTGGATTGAAAACCCTATATGTTATAAACAAAAAACAAACTTCCATTTCCATTTTTTTTTATAAGAAACCTTTATATCTCCACGAATGTACGTACCATTTACCATAGAAATGAACACAGATAAGTAAAAGAAACCTCACTAGCAAATGCTGGAGCAAAAACGCATTTCAAGTATTATTTTTGCAGGGTGATCCAAAACATTAGTTTTTTCTTCAATTTGATGGTGTCTCCTATTTGCCTTCGAGACAAAATCTTCACTGAAATATATGACATGTAAAATTTTCTTCACAACCCTGAAGTTTCAGGATAATTCGTCAAGCAGTTTTCTAGATATTCAACAAAATGACTTAAATTGAAAGTGTCCACTTTCAATTGAGCAGTGAGTGTGCCTTTACGTCAAAATATAAATATCCTAAGGCAAGCCAAATTTCATCTTAAAATTTTAAATAGTTAAAACCCTTCCAGGTGTATGTTAAAGCATCATGCAATGTTTCACGCCCCTTGGTTTCGTGGTTGTAAAGATTATCGCCAATATGAATTTTCATTAACATACTGGTCGATTATTATGGCTTGAACATTTGTCGTGTGACACGCAGCTCCTGCATTCATTGTGATATAGGCAAATTTTGAGAGTTTTTGTATTCATTGATTCAATACGCGTTGTATGTAACAAGTCAGGCAACCGAAATGACCAGAGCCAATAAGATTTTAAGAAATTCGAAGATAAAAAAGAAGGGATTTGCTTTCTAAATAAGCATTTCCTTGTTAGGATTAGATGAGGTTGTTAAGGAAACCTCTTGATGTTAAGGCAAGGTAGACTTCTAACGGAAATGGGTAGTTCAAAGTAAAAGCACCCAAAACTTAAATAGCGAGAGTAGTAATTCTTTAAACAGGGTGAATACAAAAGGCTGAACCCACCTTTTATTTTTTGAACCGAAGCAGATATGTCAATTTTGATGAATCCAATGAATAGGAAGTTGTGGGTGGCTTATTCCATGGTGCACTTTTCATCATCCCAAATATGCAAATTAGGACACATACAAAATTTATCTCAAAAACCGTAAGGGATAAAGAAAAAAACCCAATTGTAAACTTGTTCAGCATAAAAAAACAAACAAAACAAAAAAATTATCATCCAAAATCGGACCAACCAATCACATGGTGAACTGAATGTTGATATTTCCACCATGTAAAGCATTCAAATCAAAAAATTAACATAAATTACCATACTCACATTCACTTTCATGCGGAAAAGCAAATAAAAGCCATGTTTAAGCACACAGAAGACAGAACAATTCCAGGATGGCAAGCTACACTGTTCCGGAAATGGTCAACATGATCTTCTGCTTCGGAGAGGCAAGGAGAAACCTACATGCTGCAGTTAAGTTGCATCGAGACAGATACCCTAACGAACGCCATCCATCTCGTCAAACAATGTGTCACATTATTCAAAGATTCGAGGCCATAGGGAATGTTAATGCAGAACGAGGACGACCAAGGGCGCAAGGCGACGAGGGTACAACAACACTAGTTCTGGCTGCAATTGCTGCAAATCCCCACACAAGAAGCAGAGCAATTGCTGCAGACGTTGGGTGCCATCAGAGAACTGTTCTCAACATTCTACACGCACATCCTTTTCACCCATACCATATTCATTATCACCAGGAGTTACTGCCATTGGATTATGTTGGCTGCCTTCTGCAACTGGTTACTTACCTGCCTGGATGATAATCCAAAATTCATTCATGAGGTGTTGTGAACAGATGAAGCCCAGTTCATCAGGGATGGAGTTATCAACAGGCACAACCATCATCATTGGGCAGACGAAAACCCACGATGTCTGCGAGAAGCAACTCATCAAGTGAACTGCATAATCAATGTCTGGTGTGGATTGTACAATCACACTGTGGTTGGACCGTATTTTTAAGATGGAACACTGACTACAGAAAGCTACGGGGCTGAAATTCTCAACGTGGTAGTCACAGACTTCATTGACAATTTGTCATTGGCCTCGTATCAGCGCACGTGGTTTCAGCACGATGGAGCTCCTCCACATTACGGGTTGGTCGTTCGCGAGCGTCTAAGTGAGATGTTTGGACAACAATGGATTGGCTGAGGAGGACTAGTTCGTTGGCCACCCGGTTCCCTGATTTTACACCACTTGACTTTTTCTTGTGGGGATACCTTAAGGACAAGGTTTGTGCTAGGCAACCCGCCTCACTTGACGATCTGATTCAACGAATCCAGGACGCGTGTCCAGGAGTTGGCGTCCAGAATTGGGCACGGAACCTAACCAGCCATGCTTGCCCACGGTCGTCACATCGAGCTTTTTGTTTAATGAATAACTTTTTTTTTAAACTGTTTGAAGTAACTTGTTTGTGCAGTGTAACTGTTTGTGGATTTAGCTACAAACAGTTCACCAAGTGATTGTAGATGATTGGTTGGTCGGATTTAGATGATTTTTTGTTTTGTTTGCTTTTTTATGCTGAACAAGTTTGCAATTGGTTTTATTCTCTATCCATTACGGTTTTTAAGATCAATTTTGAATGTGTCCTAATTTGCATATTTGGGATGATGAAAAGTGCACCTTGGGATAGGCCACCCGCAATTTCCTATTCACTGGATTCATCAAAATTGACATATCTGCTTCGGTTCAAAACATAAAAGGGGGGTTCATAGTTTTGTATTCACCCTGTATATTCTAACATATAAGAATCCTTTAATTTGTAACCATTCCTATTTAATGAAATGAGCATCAAATGTTGAAGCGTTTTTGGTAAGGCTCTACTATTTCTTCATAATTTATTGCTAAAGCACGTACTGTTGAAGCGAGCGATTAGCTACTAGCTATCCACAACAATTTGCCTAACAGTAATTAGCTATTGATAATATAACGCGCAAGTAATTACATGCCATATCTTAGCCTTGAAAGCTTCCAATGGTACTATCCTAACCTAAACTGCACGACCAATTTATTAGAGATACCCCGCTAATAGCGTGTTGTGGCTCCTTTAGCGGCGAGGACTGCCTGAATACATGCTGTCATGGATTCAACAAGATGTTGAAACCGTTGCTGACATCACAGATTCCCATAATTGGTGCAGATTGGACGGAGTGTGGGAAGGCGTCGGATGGTTCTCTCCACTTCATCCCATAAATGCTCGATTGGGTTAAGATCGGGCGACTGAGCTGGCCACTGAAGCAGGTGGAATTCCGCGTCATGTTCCTCGAACCAGTCGAAGACCATTCGAGCACGTTAACAGGGAGCATTGTCCTGCTGAAACTGTCCGCACCACCAAGGAAAACAGTGATCATGAACGGGTGCACCTAATCTGCAACAATGTTCAGATAGTGTGTCGCATTCAGGGAAGTGTCTATGGATATCAGAGGACCCAGTGTGTCCCAAGAGAAAACACTCCAGACAAGCACTCTTCCTCCACCCGCCAGATGCGCAGTCTGCGTCCGCATAATGAAGTAGGTACAGCGATTCGTCGGACCAGGCGACCTTCTACCACTTATCCTGTATTCAGTGGCCTTCCGTGTGCCATAGCAGGCGCGCCGTTCTATGTTGCGGTGACAGCGACAGTATAGGTACTGGCCGTCTGTTGTTTAACCCACCTCGGTGCAAGGTACGCCCCACCGTGTGCTCCGAAATGGGTTGGGATGCTCTCTCATTGAAGTGAGCTGCAATTTGTTGGCTGTTCCCGTCCTGTTGCTGTGGATGATTCGTGCCAGTCGCCATTAGCCTCGTTCATCCACGGCCCTATTTCGTCCGGACTTGTGTTTGTTGGAGGTTGTTTTTGGCATAACTGCCATTCACGGAACGTCTTGACACTGTTGCACGGGAAAACTCAAGGAGGTTCGCGGTTTGCGAAATGCTCAACTGCGCCCATCGAGCTCCTACGATCGTTCCTACATCAATCTTCACTAATCCGCCACTCACAACCATGCCAGCCCCTGGCTGCCCATCAACTGTTTTTAATTCCTAAATAGTCTCTTTTGATACCTGTCAGAAAATTGCTAATATGAGTACATAAAATTATCCAATTTCACTTAACAACTTCAACACCCATTACTCCAATCGCTCTCCTGAGCTAATTAAACCTCCCTTATTTTCTTACTGTCTGAACTTCCGAAGTATTAAGACGAATTTTACCCCCTTTCTCCTGTCCCTATCCTTTCTTAAAATCCCTCCACATATAATTGCTTTAACGGAGACCTGGACGAATTCTAATTATGAAATCCCCGCTATGGATGATTATACTTCAATAGCCATCCATTACCACACAAAAAAGAGGAGGTATTGCGCTGTTTATTGTAAATTCAATGCGTTACATCCTCTGCACCAATTACACTGAAATTACCCCGGATTATGAGATTTTGTCGGTCACTACTTAGATTACGTTTCTTCAGTGCTTCTAGACCTTACTTTGACAAATAAAAAACTAATTATAATGGGTGACATTAATCTTGATTTTCCAAATCTTCACCCAGTTTAGATAATCTTTTAGACCTAATGTCCAGCTCCAGGCTCTACCAAACAAATTCTTTTTTTAACCGTTACTCCCCAGCTCATAATACATATTCTGCCATCGATCAATGTTTTGCTACCCTTACTGATAATTGCTTAAGTGGTTGTATTGGCCTGTCCATTTCAGACCATTTCCTTATTTATTCTTCTATGCCCCTCTAACAGTTTCTAAGCCATCATTCCCTACAAGTAAATATAAGCTAATCACTCCCTTTGATTAACTATTTTCCATTCCTTCCTCGAAGTATATGACTGGTCAGCGATTTTTGGAAATCTCAGCAATGCTGATATTCTAATGGATAAGTTTATAATACAAATTTTAGCCAGTCTAAATCACTATTTCCCTTTTATTTCCTAACCCTCTAGAACCAAACAACCTTTTAGAAAACCTTGGATGAATAAATATTCAATCTAATCACACATAAAAATGCTTTATACAAAAATTATCGTCAGCGAACGAACGCTAGATTTCAATCCTTCTAAAGTTTTACGCGCAATATTATCAAATCAACTAAGTAAGTTTATTATGATAGTCTCTTTCATAAAGTTTCAAACTGTAAGCATACATGGAGAGCAATCAGCCGAATAATTCATGGCTCTCGCTCACCAAATATATCTTTTTCTGATCCTACTGAAATTACCCCAACTTTGTTAACGGAGTTTCTGGAAACACTATTACCTTCCACTATTAATGAACCCAACTTAATGAACATTACCCGTATGTTACTCCCCCTCACCAACCTCTCTCGAAGAAATTACAAAAATTATGTCAACTAAAACCTTCAGTTAGTATCGACCCCCTTTAATTTTGAGCAGATGTAATAAAATCAGTAGCCTCTAGCTTAGCAACTCCCCTGACTCACATTTTTAACACCTCTATTGTTTGTGGAACCTTTCATAAAAGTCCTTGGCGTGGTAAGATTATCCCTATATTTAAACAAGGAAATTCAATGGACTTTGGTAACTATCGACCCATCTCAATTGTTCCTGTATTCTATAAAATTTTCGAGAAACTTTATTTTAGAAATTTATCTGACTACGTGTTTAGTAAAAAATTAATCTCCTCGGCTCAACATGGTTTTCCAACAAAGCGTCGTACTGACATTGCTAGTTATGAATTAATTGAATATATAACAATTACTATGACCGAAAACAGGCATGTAGTTTCTATATTCCTGGACTTCTCAAAAGCCTTTGATTCTGTCCCAATAAACCTCCTGATTTATAAACTTTCCAACTACTATAACATATGGGGTCCCCAACTAAACTGGAAAACCGAATTTTTAACCGATCGACAGTATACTTTAACTTTAGGAAATATAACCTCCAGAACTTTAGTACGCAACCTAGGAGTTCTGCAAGGATCAATACTCTCTCCGCTACTTTTCAGCCTTTTTATAAATGACCTTTCACGCGCTCTTTCACCCTCTTTTTGCTATCTTTTATGCTGATGATATTACTCTCTCTTATGCAGATAGTTCAATTGCGAATTTACAAACTTCCATCAATCAATCCCTGATTATCTTAAGTAATTGGAACCAATTAAACCAATTATCTCTTAACCTTAATAAAACTAAATACATGACCTTTGCACAACAGAATAAACAATCTGTACCTCGTAAGTTACCCATTTACTACAATTCTCACCCTCTATACTTTACTAAAGCTTGTAAATTCTTGGGATTGCATATATCCCCGGATTTATCATGGAACAATCATATAAAGGAATTCTCTAAAACTCTTAGTAAACGACTTGGCATAATCTCGCAGCATCACTACATTCCATCTAGAATATTGTTGCTGTTATAGAGTACACTGATACATTCAACTATCTGCTATGGATTACTATTTTTCAAATATATATCCAACAATTACTAACGTTTACATTTAAAATTATTAATGGACATATAATCGTATCTAATCCCCCATCAATATATCATCAGCAAGATTTTCACACTAACCCTACTCGATTTGCTTTCTCAATAAGACGCCCATTAGTCCGTCGAAATTATCAAAACAAATGTGTTTCTGTTGCTAATGTAAATTGGTGGGCCTGCATGCTTGAACAAATGCAGCAAGCTCCAACCTCTGCTTCTTTTAAAAGAAATTTAAAGCCCTTTCTTAATGCATTCAGCCACTCATCTCCCCTCTTATCCCAACCTTAAATAACTTTGTTTTTTTGCCAATTTATTACAAGTGAGATTGTATTATCCTATAGTGATAATTTTTGATGACAATTAAATTTATCTAATTGATTAATTGATGATTTGCAACTCTATATAATAATACAAAGGAACTCATTCCTACTAAATCTTATAAATTTCTAGGAATTCATCTTTCCTATAATCTTTCCTGGGATGACCATATCAATGACTTATCTTCTACTTTAAAACTACCGGCTCGGTCTTTTCTCACGGCTTCATTTTCTGCCTAAAAACATTCTGCTGATACTCTATTTTGCTCTCATTCAATCATCACTTATTTACGGCCTTGAATTTGGGGCAGTACCACCAAAACAAACTTAAAACGCTCTTATGCCCATTTTTCAATTGCAATCTTATTATCTTGCGCTCTTCATCTTTAAAGCCTTAAATAACAACCTCGTTTCTTCTCTTCCCCTTGACTACTTCAACTCTAAATCGTTAGGACCTTATAATTTACGGAATAATGACTCTCTCACTTTCCTTCTGATTAAACGCTCTTACCAACTTAAGAGCGTTACTATTGCAGGAAAAAGACTATGGAATAATCTAACAATCGAAATACGCTCTTCCCCTTTCTTATCCATTTTCAAAAGCAGACTGAAGAAATATTTCTCTAACTTCTCCTACAATTCCTTTTAACAGGTTGTATCTCCAGATTAGTTTAGTACATTGATGTTATTAGTGATGGATTGTTGATTTTAGTAATTAAGGTTATGAAATCAAAATAAGACTTGTTTCTTTAGGGATTACAATATAGTGTTTCTTATATGGTAATGATTAAAGGATTCCATGGATGAATCCATTGACGAATACTTTAAATGAAGCCTCTGGGAAGCTTAGATCATAATGTTGGAGATACGAGTATAATAATATAAATTACATGAATGAGCCGAGTTATTAACACAGTTATAGTGATGTTGAATGTATGATCCCAGCTAGCACTCATATGTTATATTTCCGTTGGAAACTGGTATTTAGGTTGGTAAACCGTAAGAGCTGAGACTGGAAATGTTCAGATCTTGTTATTAAAGTGTTCGGTTAGATAACGGTTAGTAGTGGTGTGCGATCCATCGAAAACCATCGATCCATCGATGGTTTTGTTCTACGATCAATCGAAATTTCGATGGTTTTCAACCATCGAACGATTTTTATAAAACACCGATTGCCAGCGATGGTGGTTTACAAACCATCGATGGAAATTTCGATTGTACTTCGATGGTAAATGGTTGGTTAAGTCAAATCACTAGACGAGACGACCAATGCGGTTTCGAGATTTGGCGCTGGCCTCCCATTGGTGCTATATACCAGATAAATAAGGTGAGAAGTGTCAGAGAGTATCAGATTGTACTACAGATCGCCACTGACTCCTCATAGTAGTAATCCACTGCATGCATGGAAGATGATGCACGGAAATATTGCATTTAGAATGATGGCCCAGAGATTTTTAACGCCACCAGCAACATCTGTGCCTGCAGAAAGACTTTTTTCAAAAGCAGGTTGCACCATTGGAAAAAAAAGGACCATGTTAAGTCCAAAGCATTTGGAAAAATTGTTGGTTTTACAATCGATGCCTTTGAATGTCTTGCATAAATTTTGTTAAACACAACTTTTACATTTGTCAAATTATCAGTAATAAAATGTCTGTTGTAGTCTAAGCTTTATCCATGTGATTTTATGCTATTTTATTGAGATAAAAAAATTAAAAGAACCATCGATGGTATTTCTGAATCCATCGATGGTAATTCTGAACCCATCGATGGTTTCCTGTGCCCATCGGTTGTGTTTCGATGATGGTGCCACCGATGGTGGTTTTTAAACCATCGCACACCACTAACGGTTAGATGTTAAGTAATTCCTACGTTTGGTACTCGTTGGGAAGTCGTAATATAATTTCACTCATGGCTTGTATAAAATGGCGATCCATTATTGGATGTTCACTAATTGACGTATGTGCGCAGTAAAAATGCGCAGAAGAGCAATGCAGCATCTAATTCAGAGACCGTTAAAGTAAGCGCCTCTGATCTAATTTGACTGAAAGCGCGCCTTTTACAAACGTCTCTGATCGACTATTGAAGATTGACATCTACGCTCTGCTTTTTTGTTTCTCCAAGAAAAAAAGTAAGTTATAACTTACTATTATATAT
>JAHWFO010092500.1:315518-356828 GCA_023313115.1 Rhysida immarginata
GTTTGTGCAACAATAGGTATCAACAATGGTTTCAACACGCAATTCACCAATAACAATGAGCTCAAAATGATGATGCAATGATAAAGCAGTCCTTTCCAAGAATTATAACAATGCAATATGGATAAGTTTCAATTTGTAACAATGCATAGAATTCCTGTTATTCAGGTTTTTCTTAGAAAAGAGAGTTCTTAGTACTTAACAATTTCTTGAAAATCTTTAAAAATGATCAGTAAATGGAGATAATGGAGAGTTAGCAGACTATTGAGAAAGAGTGGAAAGACGACAGAGGAAGCACTTCTTTAGCTCCGTGATGTATTGAGCAAATGGGAAGCAAGTAAATAGAAGAATCGGCGACCGCTAGACTGCACAAAGTGATGAATGGCCAAGTTTTGCTTCAACACATCGAGAGAAGAGTGGAAATTGCAACAACACTAAGTATACATCTGAGGTAACATTACGTGAGTAATAAATTATTGGAGAGGTCCAGCCATTTTGAGCCTTTAAAAAGATTATTTTCGAATATTCATTAAGAATTTTTACTGTATTAATTCTAAGCATTTTCATGTGTTTATTTTTAAGTTATTGAAAAAATTTAATTTAATTTTTTGAGATTGTTCTGTTTACATCCAAGTGTAATTATCCCGGGCAACGCCGGGTACCTTTGCTAGTCTTCTATATATATAAAGAAGGATGTTTGTGGGTCTGTCTGTACGTTTTTTATACAAATCTACAGTTTTATTCCGATCTTGATAAAATTTCGCATACATGATCTTCAAAGCATGAGGAAGGTCACTGTCTACCTCAGATTTCGGAAAAATAATAGACATCGATAGAAAATCGATATTCATGGTTATAGCAAGGCATATTAATGAGAAATATCTCATAACCAACAATGCAAGGCAAAGTTTGTACAACAATAGGTATAAACAATGGTATCAACACGCAATTCACAAACACTATGCAAGGATCAACAATATATGTCTCATGACCAACAATGATGGCAAAGTTTGAAATATAGAATTCAATGCATAGAATTCCTGTCATTCAGGCTTTTCTTAGAAAAGAGAATTCCTAGTACTTAACAATTTCTTGAAAATCTTTAAAAATGATCAGATACTGGAGATAATGTGTTAGCAGACTATTGAGAAAGAGTGAAAGACGATAGAGGATACACTCCTTTATCTCCGTGCTGTATTGAGCAAATGGTAAGCAAGTAAATGGAAGAAGAGGCGACCGCTAGACTACACAGTGATGAATGGCCAATTTATGCTTCATGACATCGTAAGATAAAAAGAAATTGCAACAACATCAAGTATACAGCTAAAGCAAGATAACGTGAGTAAAAACTTATTTAGACTTGGAGAGGTCCACCCATTGTGAGCCTTTAAAAAATTTTTTTCGGTAAATCAAGTACCGGTATATCATCTAGAATGGATTTTTGCAATGAAGAGGTAAATTTCTGTCTTTTGGATTTTTCTTAGAATGGATAGTCCCTTAGCTCTATATTGTAGTGATTGAGATATTATTTAACCAATTTGGAAATTTAATTTAGCTTTTTGAGGTTGTTCTGTTTACCTCCTAGCATAATTATCCCGGGCAACGCCGGGTCCTCTGCTAGTCCCCTATATATAGAGAGAAGGATGTTTGTGGGTGGGTGGGTCTGTCTGTACCTTTTTTATACAAATCTACAGTTTTATTCCGATCCTGATAAAATTTCGCATACATGACATTCAAAGCATGAGGAAGGTCACTGTCTACCTCAGATTTCTGAAAAATAATAAATATCGATAAAAAATCGATATTCATGGTTATGGCAAGGCATATTAAATATCTCAACACGAAATTCACAAACGCTATGCATGAACCAATAATCAATATCTCATGACTAACAATGCAAGGTAAAGTTTGTGCAATATAGAATTCAATGCATAGAATTCCTGTTATTCAGGCTTTTCTTAGAAAAGAGAATTCTTAATACTTAACATTATCTTGAAAATCTTTAAAATCATGAGATCAGTAACTGGAGATAATGAGTTAGCAGACTATTGAGAAAGGGTGAAAGACGATAGAGAAAGCACTCCTTTAGCTCCGTGCTGTATTGAGCAAATGGTAAGCAAGTAAATAGGTACCCGGTCATTTGGCCAACGGACATTTGACCGACGAACACTTGATTGACGGACACTTGGTCGACGGACCTTTGACTGAACGGACCTTTGACCGAACGGACCTTTGCCCACCTGGACATTTAGCCGGCCGGACATTCGACCGAATGGACATTTGACCGAACGGACATTACATCGAACGGACATTTCACCGACAGACATTTCACCGACAGACATTTCACCGAAGATCATATGACCGAACGGACATTTCACCGACAGACATTTCACCAACGGACATATGACCGAACGGAAATTTAACAAACGGAGAAATGCCTGAATTTCACTGACATTTGGACATTTGATGTAGAGAGATGTTATCGGCAATATATTTCATTTAAAAGAGAAAAAATGTTTTCAGGAGGCTATTTCGTATAACAAATCTTATGAGACAAATCTGTTTAATTCTTTCAACTAAGCAAGCATATTGTATGGACCTATTATTCTTAGAATGGATTGTCCCTTCGCTATATATATTAGTGATTGAGTTATTATTTAAACAATTTTGAGGCTGTTCTGTTTACCTTCAACTGTAATTATCCCGTGCAACTCCGGGTCCTCTGCTAGTTTTATATATATAGATTCAGTACCTTTTTGGCCGGGAAGGGTGAACGATTGAACAAGTTCATCAATTTACTCCTCCATCTATCTTCTATATATATAAAGAAGGATGTTTGTGGGTCTGTGCGTCTGTGGGTCTGTGGGTCTGTTTTTTATACAAATCTACAGTTTTATTCCGATCTTGATAAAATTTCGCATACATGACCTTCAAAGCATGAGGAAGGTCACTGTCTACCTCAGATTTCGGAAAAATAATAAATATCGATAAAAAATCGATATTCATGGTTATGGCAAGGCATATTAATGAGAAATATCTCATGACCAACAATGCAAGGCAAAGTTTGTACAACAATGGGTATCAACAATGGTATCAGCACGCAATTCACAAACACACTGCATGAACCAACAATATATATCTCATGACCAACAATGGAAGGCAAAGTTTGTGCAACAATAGGCCCATTGTGTTCGCATCAACAATGGTATCAACGCGCATTCACCAATAACAATGAGCACAGAATGATGATGTAATGTTAAAGCAATCTTTCCAAGAATTATAACAATGAACATAAAATGACGATGTAATATGGATAAGTTTCAATTTGTAACAATGCATAGAATTCCTGTTATTCAAGCTTTTCTTAGAAAAGAGAGTTCTTAGTACTTAACAATTTCTTGAAAATCTTTAAAAATGATGAGTAACTGGAGATAATGGAGAGTTTGCAGACTATTGAGAAAGAGTGGAAAGACGACAGTTAGCTCCGTGATGTATTGAGCAAATGGGAAGCAAGTAAATAGAAGAATCGGCGACTGCTAGACTGCACAAAGTGATGAATGGCCAAGTTTTGCTTCAACACATCGAGAGAAGAGTGGAAATTGCAACAACACTAAGTATACATCTGAAGTAAGATTACGTGAGTAAGAAATTATTTAGACTAGCAGTGGCATCCTTGGAGAGGTCCAGCACCATTGTGAGCCTTTAAAAAGATTTTTTTCGTAATTTTCATTAAGAATTTTTACTGTATTAATTCTAAGCATTTTCATGTGTTTATTTTCAAGATATTGCAAAATTCAATTTAATTTTTTGAGATTGTTCCGTTTACATCCAAGTGTAATTATTCCGGGCAACGCCGGGTACCTTTGCTAGTAATCTATATATATAAAGAAAGATGTTTGTGGGTCTGTCTGTACGTATTTTAAACAAATCTACAGTTTTATTCCGATCTTGATAAAATTTCGCATACATGACCTTCAAAGCATGAGGAAGGTCACTGTCTACCTCAGATTTCGGAAAAATTATAAATATCGATAAAAAATCGATATTCATGGTTATGGCAAGGCATATTAATGAGAAATATCTCATGACCAACAATGCAAGGCAAAGTTTGTACAACAATAGGTATCAACAATAGTATCAGCACGCAATTCACAAACACACTGCATGAGCCAACAATATATATCTCATGACCAACAATGCAAGGCAAAGTTTGTGCAACAATAGGCCCATTGTGTTCGCATCAACAGTGGTATCAACGCGCAATTCACCAATAACAATGAGCACAGAATGATGATGTAATGTTAAAGCAATCTTTGCAAGAATTATAACAATGAACATAAAATGATGATGTAATATGGATAAGTTTCAATTTGTAACAATGCATAGAATTCCTGTTATTCAGGCTTTTCTTAGAAAAGAGAGTTCTTAGTACTTAACAATTTCTTGAAAATCTTTAAAAACGATCAGTAACTGGAGATAATGGAGAGTTAGCAGACTATTGTGAAATTGTGGAAAGACGACAGAGGAAGCACTCCTTTAGCTCCGTGATGTGTTGAGCAAATGGGAAGCAAGTAAATAGAATAATCGGCAACCACTAGACTGCACAAAGTGATGAATGGCCAAGTTTTGCTTCAACACATCGAGAGAAGAGTGGAAATTGCAACAACACTAGGTATACATCTGAGGTAAGATTACGTGAATAAGAAATTATTTAGACTAGCAGTGGCATCCTTGGAGAGGTCCAGTCATTGTGAGCCTTTAAAAAGATTTTTTTCGAATTTTCATTAGGAATTTTTAGTCTATTAATTCTAAGCATTTTCATGTGTTTATTTTTAAGATATTGTAAAATTTTATTTAATTTTTTGAGATTGTTCTGTTTACATCCAAGTGTAATTATCCCGGGCAACGCCGGGTACCTTTGCTAGTTTTATATATCGACTGAGCCTCTCGGTCAATTGAAAAATCACATCCATAGAAAATCTACGGTATTGAATAGATTCAATTACTGATAATTCATCAATGCTGAGTCACATAATCGAAACATTAGAATACAACATATTTCTTTGTCGTGTGAAAGCCTTCCACCATTTTAAATATTCTGTAATGACGCTATAGCGACACCTCTGAATTGTCATTATTTAATGATGCTGATCAACACCATCTAGACTTAAGGCATGATAACGGAACCGTCATACATTGTTACATCAACACTATTGACCATTATTAATCCAATTTCTACCAATAACAAGCCTTAAATTTGGTTGACTAATGATGATGTAACAATGTATGACGTTTCCATTATCAGGCCTTTAGTCTAGGAGGTGTTGCGCTGACTAAAGACGTTTTCATTTGAGATAGGTTTTGTGAATAGCAATGAACTTTATAAAGATTTTAAAATATTATTTTTTAACTTCAACAAGATTTAGTATAAACAAAAATAAGAATAAGAATAATTTATTTATATAATCATATTCTTCAACGTTATATATACTTAGCAATGAACTTTGTTAGACCCCATAATGACGACATGTTGTCGATAAATCGCTGACGATGCTTTTGTGAATTTGGGCCAGAGACCGTTAAAGAATAGAGACTTGACATTTCCTCTTTTCCTATACTAAGTAACGTAATGAGTTTGCAGCGTTTCGCCCTGTGATTAATCTGGTCAATACTTCAGGGACAGGTGATGATTTACGTCACCACGGTCATGGGACAATTAGTGATTTACGTAATATCGTAATATCCACCAAGGAACAGTTGAAGAAATACGTAACAACTGCCATGTTTCAGCGCCATTAAAGAGGTCAACTAAGCAACAAAGCCGACCTTGCCTGTTGCTTCCGAGATTAGAGGCAACGCCTCTAATCTCGGAGGCAATGCCTAGGCAGGCTTTGCTGCATAGTTGACCTTATTGATTTATATTTACCTATTTTAAATTTATATTTGTTTTTTTTTTAAATAAGATGCTAATATTTACTATTTTTACTATTTTATTCTAAATCCGTTAATTATTTAACAAAATAGATACAACATTATGTTCTGATGATTAAAACTATATTTTCCTAGCTTATAAAAACAAGATTTACCAAAAATGTTACGTTACATAAAAGAAATATTTACAAACCCTAATTATACATTACTTTATAAAATATTTATATAATACATAATATTATATATTTAAAAAAATGAAAATAAAGATAACATGATTACAGTAAGTTACGATTAATAATTTAAAACAAAATCTATCTATATATATAAAGAAGGATGTTTGTGTGTGTGTGGTTGGGTGGGTCTGTTTGTATGTTTTTTATACAAAGTTACAGTTTTATTCCTATCCTGATAAAATTTCGCATACATGACCTTCAAAGCATGAGGAAGGTCACTGTTTACCTCAGATTTCAGAAAAATAATAAATATCGATAAAAATTCGATATTCATGGTTATAGCAAGACATATTAATGAGAAATATCTCATCACCAACAATGCAAGGCAAAGTTTATACAATAATAGGTATCAACAATGGTATCAGCACGCAATTCACAACACACGGCATAAACCAACAATATATATCTCATGACCAACAATGCAAATAAAAGTTTGTGCAACAATAGGTATCAATATTGGTTTCAACACGCAATTCACCAATGACAATGAGCTCAAAATGATGATGCAATGATAAAGCAATCCTTTCCAAGAATTATAACAATGAACATAAAATGATGATGCAATATGGATAAGTTTCAATTTGTAACAATGCATAGAATTCCTGTTATTCAGGTTTTTCTTAGAAAAGAGAGTTCTTAGTACTTAACAATTTCTTGAAAATCTTTAAAAATGATCAGTAGCTGGAGATAATGAAGAGTTAGCAGACTATTGAGAATGAGTGGAAAGACGACAGAGAAAGCAAACCTTTAGCTCCGTGCTGTATTGAGCAAATGGGAAGCAAGTAAATAGAAGAATTGGCGCCCACTAGACTACCCAAAGTGATGAAAGGCCAAATTTTGTTTCAACACAACGAGAGAAGAGTGGAAATTGCAACAACATCAAGTGTACAACTGAAGTAAGATTACCTGAGTAAGAAATTATTGGAGTGGTCCATCCATTGTGAGCCTTTAAAAAGATTTTTTTCGAATTTTCATTAAGAATTTTTACTGTATTAATTCTAAGCATTTTCATTGTTTATTTTTAAGATATTGCAAAATTTTATTTAATTTTTTGAGATTGTTCTGTTTACATCCAAGTGGAATTATCCCGGGCAACGCCGGGTACCTTTGCTAGTCTATCTATATATAAAAAGAAGGATGTTTGTGGGTGGGTGGGTCTATCTGTACGTTTTTTAAACAAATCTACAGTTTTATTCCGATCTTGATAAAATTTCGCATACATGACCTTCAAAGCATGAGGAAGGTCACTGTCTACCTCAGATTTCGGAAAAATAATAAATATCGATAATAAATCGATATTCATGGTTATAGCAAGGCATATTAATGAGAAATATCTCAGGACCAACAATGCAAGGCAAAGTTTGTACAACAATAGGTATCTACAATGGTATCAACACACAATTCACAAACACTCTGCACGGACCAACAATATATATCTCATGACCAACAATGCAAGGCAAAGTTTGTGCAACACTAGGTATCAACAATAGTGTCAACACGCAATGCACCAACACTATGCAAGGATCAACAATATATGTCTCATGACCAACAATAATGGCAAAGTTTGTGCAATATAGAATTCAATGCATGGAATTCCTGTTATTCAGGCTTTTCTTAGAAAAGAGAATTCCTAGTACTTAACAATTTCTTGAAAATCTTTAAAAATGATCAGTTACTGGAGATAATGAGTTAGCAGACTATTGAGAAAGAGTGAAAGACGATAGAGGATACACTACTTTAGCTCCGTGCTGTATTGAGCAAATGGTAAGCAAGTAAATGGAAGAAGAGGCAACCGCTAGACTACACAGTGATGAATGGCCAATTTATGCTTCATGACATCGTAAGATAAAAGGAAATTGCAACAACATCAAGTATACAGCTAAAGCGAGATTACGTGAGTAAAAAATTATTTAGACTTGGAGAGGTCCATCCATTGTGACCCTTTAAAAATTTTTTTTTCGGTAAATCAAGTACCGGTATATCATCTATAATGGATTTTTTCAATGAAGAGGTAAATTTCTGACTTTTAGATTTTTCTTAGAATGGATAGTCCCTTCGCTCTATATTGTAGTGATTGAGTTATTATTTAACCAATTTGGAAATTTAATTTAGCTTTTTGAGTTTTTTCTGTTTACCTCCAAGCGTAATTATCCCGGGCAACTCCGGGTCCTCTGCTAGTCCCCTATATATATAAAGAAGGATGTTTGTGGGTGCGTGGGTTTTTATACAAATCTACAGTTTTATTCCGATCTTGATAAAATTTCGCATACATGACCTTCAAAGCATGATGAAGGTCACTGTCTACCTCAGATTTCTGAAAAATAATAAATATCGATAAAAAATCGATATTCATGGTTATGGCAAGGCATATTAAATATCTCATGTTCAAGAAATATCTCATGACCAACAATGCAAGGCAAAGTTTGTACAACAATAGGTATCAACAATGGTATCAACACGCAATTCACAAACGCTCTGCATGAACCAACAATCAATATCTTATGACTAACAATGAAAGGAAAAGTTTGTGCAAGTGTAATTATCCCGGGCAACGCCGGGTACCTCTTCTAGTTTCATAATAAGAATCTTTTATAAGTTTTTGATTACATCTTGGAAATATCACCATAAAAATAGTTTTTTTGTTAACAAGCATACAGCTAAATGAATCGTCATTTCTCTCAAGTATTTTGGTATTCTCAATAAATAAATCAATGAAAAACATTAATTTATCACTGAAAATTTATATAAAAAAGTATATACTTTCACCAGTTTAGTAAGATCGTGGACGAAGCTCACATATGTTACTCACATTCCTAATTTATCTTAATAACATTTCATTAAAATAAGAATTTAGTTAATATTGATAGTGTTCGAATGCACATTTTCTGTAATGATGTGAACATTTATTGCTGAACTTCAGTCTTTGAGTCCCTGAAGGTTTGATGCCAGAGACTGTTAAAGAAAGCTATACAATTTTTTAACGTTCTCTGCATCAAGCCCGTTACATGAAAACTCAAATTTTTCTCCATAAAGTCTCGTCTCATAATCAACGCAATGAGGGAAAATGAAACCGAAATTTCAAACAGCACGGTCTGGTACATCCGGCTTACAGTCAGATTTATGATAATTACTTTACTCGAAAACTCATTACAGGAAGTAGCTCGAAATGCAAAGCCTCTTTCTTTAACAGTCTCTGGTAACAACGCTATCATAACAGCTCTGAGTTGTGGCTATTTAACGACGCTAATTACCAACGTTTTCGTTTTCAACAGGTTTTGTGAATAACAATAAACACTGTTAGACGCCGTAACGACGAAATGTTGTCGATAAGTTGCTAACGATGCTTTTGAGAATCCGGGCTTTAATACGCATATTTTTATCTGTATTTCAATGATCATCTTTCAGTACCAAAATTATAGTCATATAGACTGCTTTGCAATGAAATTGCCCCACCCACATGGAGTTATCCAAATGAGCCAAAAATAGGTATATAGCAAGAGATACATCTGAACACACCTTTATTACGTTATGAAGCCAAGACGACCACTCGTTTGTACAGGGTGTCCCAACAGAAAGCGGCATCAGTAGATTGTGGTACCACCTCTAGCGGCGATGCATTGTTCCAGCCGCAGGTGTTGGTCATCATACAGTGACAAATGTCATCTTGAGATATGACTGCCCATGCCTGGTGAACCTGCTGTGTCAGTTCATGAAGATTGAGAATGAAAATTGACAATAGGGCTGGGGACCTCGTGGGACATGGCAGGCAGTTGACATCATGCAGACTAGCCATGCTCATGTTTGCCGTGTGCGGTCCGGCGTTATCCTGCTGAAAGACTGCGCCTGGTATGGTGTGAAGAAAGGGCAGTAATACGGGCTGCAGAATCTCTGTGATGTACCATGCTGCTGTCAGGGTGCCTTGCATGGTGACTAAAAGCGTACTGGTATCATAGCCGATGGCACTCCAGACCCAGATCCTGGATGCTGATCCACGATGGTGATACCGAATGCATTGCTCATTGGCATGTTCCAATGGTCTGCGCCACAGCCGTTCACGTCTGTAATCAGTGTCCAAAGAAAAGCGGGATTTGTCGCTGAAGACCACCGGGTGCCATTCCATTCGCCAGCCCACTCGTTCACGACAACATTGCAGCCGTATTGCACGGTACTCAGGTATCAAAAGAAGACACAACAATGGACGCCTAGCAGACATTTATGTGGCGCGTAACCGGCGTGCTAATGCAACACCTCTTAAAAAGAAAGCCTATGCACTGAAAATTCATACATTGTTACATCATCATAAAAAGGCTCTGTTAATCGTATTTCTACCAATAATAAGCCCTCAATTATGACCTGTTATGATCATGTAACAATGTATAAATTTTCAGTACGCAGGCTTTCTTTCTAGATGTTGTCGCGCAGTTGGTGCAGGTTAATGTTTCTGTCCGCTAGCGCTATTCGCAGTATCCGCCTATTGGTACGAGCTGATGTGCTTCTCCAGGCCCCAGAGCCTGGTCTTCTGGCATGTGTACCTTCCTCTTGCCATTGCCTCCAACAACGGCCTACCATCCGTGCGTCTCGCGACACATGGACAGCACTCCGTCTGGTTAATCCGAACTCGTTCAAAGTCCGTTAATTGTGTGAATGGTTGTCATTGTCATCGTCGCGGCATTGAGACCATTGTGCGGATTACAGTACTGTACGTTCATATCGGATTTTGGTGAAATTAAGTAACATAGACCACGGGAAAGAGATTTTTTGCTATAAAAAATTCATTCAAATTTCGACCACTAGGTGGCGCTTATCATGCAAGAAAGGGCTTATCATGCGAATTAGGAGGGCTTTAAAATGCTTTAAAATGCTATCAATCAGCTGCAAGATCATTCTTCACGCTTTTTACAGAAGAAAAATTAAGCTTTATTGAGCAAGTTGTTCTATCAGAACTGCAGTAAATGTTATACTGCACTGCGAGAATTTCAACTGGAAGAAGTCGCTGTTGCTGTGGTTGAAAAAGTAGCCGATTTCCAATATTCTTCATCAAATGCTTGAACAGTGTCACGTGAGTTTCTCCCCCTTAGTTTACAGTAAGGAGGGTTCTGCAATGCATATTAAAGTAGTATTTATACAAGATCAATGTGATGCAAAAGCTACTCCTTCAAGACTCCGATCAACGCACTCATTTTGCTTATCGTTTTTTGCCAGATTAGGTTTGGTTTGTTTGGTATTAACGTTCTTTTTCAACTGTTATGGTCATTTCAGGACGGCGTTAAAGAGGCCACAAATTTTGCCTTGCAAGGGTTCTTTAACATGCAGCTGGCAAACGACTACACAGGACCAACGGCTTTACTTCCCTTCCGAAGGAAGTGTGCAATCTCAGGATTTCCCTCATGAAAAAATCCTCGTCGTCCTCGGCCACGGTCGAATCCGCGTTCTCGGGCTTCAGAGGCGATCACGCAATCACTGAGCCACCAAGGACAATTTTTTGCCAGATTAACCATTGATAATGTTTCATGGCCTTGGAATATTTTGTAGTCACATTTTGCCCTAGATGGAGCAGTGCATACTCAGAACTATCATATCTGGGTATCGCGTGTGCTAATGTTGTGCTTGAACAGCCTCTGCATTCTGATTTCATTCTTGTTGTTTGCTGCTGATTTCATATCTGACCCCTTTTTCTTTGAGAATAACACTTCTCAAGACCCTAAAGGGATTCCATCACGGGTGTCCATCGCTGCTTACTTCTGCAGCAGCAAGTCATTCCTGTCTTATAAGAACAAGAATGTCGAGAGACTATTGTCTTCAAGCAAGAAAGTGCAACAGTCCATATTGCTTTACATGAGAAAACTGCTTCATGCACATTTTGGAGGTGAACGGGTAATTACTAGAAGTTTCCGACTGCCTGGTTGTGGGGATTCTTGAATCACTCTGATATCTGGTTGTGGGGATTCTAGAAAAATTGCGTCTATAGAGAAAGCATACAGGCTCTGCCTGAAATGAAAGCAAGCATAACATGCTAAGATACTGCAATTCCTCAAGTAAGCCTTCGCGCTATTGTTGAAAACGCTTTAGCGCGATTTCAATATGATTGAACAAAAAAATAAGGAAAAACTGTGGAATGGAAAAAAAAAAACGGAAAAACCTCTAATCCACAAAGAATAAAATTGAACACCGGATACGTATTTTGGGTACCTTTTCAGCAGAAAAACTAAAGTGAAAAGAAAAAAGACTGTACATTGAACAAATACTGTGAATAAATAATCCCTAGCTCCTTATGGTTATTTATTTTTTCTTTACAATCTGAATGTTAGTCCGTTAAAAATTTTCCCCGCAATTTTAACGTTCTTGTAACTAAATTTACTTTTTCTCGTATTCGATATCGTTTTACAAATTTACAAATATTTTTGTTTTAATGATAGCATACGTAAGTGATATATAAATAAAATACAGTTGGGTCTAAAATCACGATCCTCACATTTTGTAAAACTATATATTAAAAAAATTAGCTTATTTTGTGATCTAAATGTGTCTCTTTTCTTTTTTTATAAATCGCTAGCGATATCTTATTGTCAAAACCGAAAAAAAGAAATTAATGGAGAATACAAGTCCAAAGAGGATTTGACAAAGAAGGAAAAAGAAGAGAGGAATCTGTCCCCCCGGGCGAAGAATAGCCTGGCCGAAAAAACGAAGGAACGTCAGAGAAAAGACAATTGGTGAAGGAGAGAGGCTGGTTCGAAAGCTGATAGGCGAACGCACAGCGAGGAATCGGCCCAGGATCCACCCAGGGAAAATAAAAGGAGAGGAACAGAAAGGAAGACGGAGAGAGACAACAGTGAGCGGCCGATGACATTTAGATGGAAGGCAGAAAGGACCAACCAAAAGACCTTGCTCTGGACGAAAGACAGGGAACATGGACTTAGGACTAAGACACATAAGAGAGATAGAATTTGTAAATCATTTATTGTGAATTCTACTCGTAGCCCTAAGAACTCTGTGACGGATATTCACCAAGCCCAGCCGAGTGCAAAAGACAGTCCGCCGACCCATGAATCATCGTCGTCCACCATAAACAGGAGAACGATAGGGTTACCCCAGTCGACTCGCCCGAGGTACTATAGAAGCCGCCACCCTCCACCGGCTGACAAGGGGCTCCGACCGAGGAAAAGGTCGTCCCGCCTGCCTGCCAGAAGAGAGGATGGCTATAGAGGTGTTCCAGCACACAAACAGCATGGTTGCCGAACTATTTGGCAGCTAAGGAGGAGTCCTACGACGAAATTGCTTACCAAGTCACCAACATCGTAGAAGGTGTGCTATCTCCGATGCTTTCCATATTTTCTTTGCCAGGATACAACGCAGACGACCCGATACGCCCCCACACCGAACACAACAATCTCCCGTGGAGGTTGCGGACTTTGGAGGTGGTTCTTCCATTACCAGTTTAGCCCGCATTAGCGTTGGGCGCCCACGCGATTGTCCGCGCTTGGACGTAGGAGCAGCTTCCTCTGTCCCTCCTTCACAGTCGACTTACCCTGAGTGGTTGCCGCTGTGAAACGGAAGATACAAAAATGAAAGAATAAGGCAGTGAGAAATCCAAAAAAGGAGTCTTTGATTAGAAGAAGAAAGTAGAAGGCTCTAGTTAAGAAGAAAGTGAGAAAGAGCAAGAAATCGGGATAAATATAATAAGAAGTATTAAACCGATAGAAGACAAAAGTTTAACAATAAAGACTGATAGAAAATTAGAGGAAGAAAGAGCTGCGCTAAAAGTAAAATTCATAGAGTCGATCAGTAAAGGAGAAGAATTGTAACGGTCAAGGATAATTTAATAATTCACTATAGACAGGTGATCAAAGAAAAAGGGACGAAAGAAAACTACAAACAAGCAGTAGCATTATCAGTAGCCGAAGCGGAGAAGTTAATAAATAAAAAAGAATTGTGTAGTTGTTTGCAAGAGGTAGCCAGCCGAGCTCAAAGAGAATACGACAGAAAACAGTTCGAGTTAAATATAAAGGACAGTTTTATTCGTCGTGGAAAATTCTCAAGATAAAAAGCAGTTACGAAGCAATAAGGAAAAACTACACGAATCACCTTAAAATAAAAGATAGTGAATTAGGAGTTTTAAGTCAAATTAAAAAGAGGTTCAGATAGTCATTCATGGTATAGTGAACACTGACAGAAAAGTTATTAACCTCTAAAAAGGATTAAAATGGAAGATTCCGGAGGACAGCAGTGCTATGTCAATTCTGGACAGCCATAGCAAGGTACTGCGAAAGCAGGATAAGAACCTCCATAGAAATATAGAACCAGCGACATGGGTCAATAACCTTAATGTCAGTAAAGAGGTAATAGAAGGTAGCAAAGCTCCTAAAGGCAAACGGGTTAGCAACGAAGATTCTAGAAGTAAAAAGATACGCCATTATAAGAAGGTAATAGTTAATTAGAGAAGAAATTAGAAGTCTTGAAGGCTTTAGAGAAAGTAGTAGAATGGCAGATGATTGACGAAGAGATGTTCGTAGAATGCCTACAGAAAGAAGCCGAGGAAATACAGTAAGATGGTTTAGATAAAGAACAATCCGTCGAAGTAGAAGAAGGAAAGCGTATTTCAGTCAGCCATATAGAAGACAGAAACCTGAAGACACACGCGGCTTCTATGCAGAAGATAAGAGAACAAGCTATCGAAGTAGAAGAAAAAAGGCGTATTTCAGTCAGCCATATAGAAGATGGAAACTTGAAGACACACGCGGCTTCTATGCAGAAGATAAGAGAACAAGCTATTAAAGTAGAAGAAGGAAAGCGTACTTCAGGCAGTCATATAAAAGATGGAAACCTGAAGACACACGCGGCTTCTATGCAGAAGATAAGAGAACAAGCTATTAAAGTAGAAGAAGGAAAGCGTACTTCAGTCAGCCATATAGAAGATGGAAACCTGAAGACACACGCGACTTCTACGCAGAAAATAAAGGTACAAGCGGTCGGGGTAGAAGAAGGAAAGCGTACTTCAGTTAGCCATATAGACGGAGTAGAACTGAAGATGCACACAGCTTCTACACAAAAGATAAAAGAAGATAGAAATATAGGAGTACAGGTTCAGATAGAAGATGAAGCTGGAAACAGAAATATAGAGAAGTTTGAATTTGGACATGCAGAAGGAATTCAAACAGAGAACAGTGAAGATAGAGAATCGCTGTTAAAAGAAATAATAAGTAGAATAATGATAATAGAAGCAAAGATAGAAGTACCGCTGTGGTAAAGTTATAAGCAGCATCGAATTCTTCAGGAATGCTTCAGAAGAGGAAAAAGGCAAAGCGAAGAAGATAGAAGAAAATATCTAGTCGCAGAGAAATAGGAAACCAGCAAGCGATGAGAAAAAGAAAGTCGGATATAGAACGAGAATATTTTTTGGGAAAAAGTATAGAGAAGAAAAAAGTGATCTTAGTCGAAGGAAAGGGTCTAAGATTTCGACAAATGTATAAGGAAGCCAATCTCACTTCAAATAACAAAAATGTTTTTTTTTTCCAGAAAACCAGAAGAAGGGGAAAACGAAGGGGAAAAGACCGCAATCGGAAATTGGCAATTTTCGACGCGGGTTCGGCGGCGAGATGGTGTCAAATCCGAAAAAAGAAATTAATGGAGAATACAAGTTCAAAGAGAATTTGACAAATAAGGGAAAAAGAAGAGAGGAGGCTGTCCCCCCGGCGAACAATAGACCAGCCGAAAAAGCGAAGGAACATCAGAGAAAAGACAATTGGTGGAGGAGAGAGGCTGATTTGAAAGCTGATAGGCGAACGCACAGCGCAGAATCGGCCCAGGATCCACCCAGAGGAAATAAAAGCAGAGGAACGGAAAGGAATAGGGAGAGAGACAACAGTAAGCGGTCGATGAATGGTCGAAGGCAGAATGGACCAACCAAAAGACCTGGCTCTGGACAAAAGACTGGGAACATAGACTTAGGACTAAGACACATAAGAGAGATAGAATTTGTAAATCATTTAATGTGAATTCTCCTCGTAGCCCTAAGAACTCTGTGACGGATATTCCCAGAGCCCAGCCGAGTGCAAAAGACGGTCCGCCGACCCGTGAATCATCATCGCCCACCAAAAACAGGAGAACGATAGGGTTACTATAGAAGCCGACTCGCCCGAGGTACTATAGAAACCACCACTCTCCACCAAATGACGAGGGGCTCTGGCCGAGGAAAAGGTCGTCCCGCCTGCCCGTCAGAAGAGAGGATGGCTATAGAGGTGTTGCGGATGTGAGAGAGGCCAACGTCCTGCGAATACTTAAACTACTCTCAGCACACAAATGGCATGGTTGCCAGCCTTGCTCGAGACGACGGACTATTTGGCAGCTAAGGAGGAGTCCCACGACCAAATCACTGCCATCGTAGAGAGCGTGCTATATCCGACGCTCTCCTTATCTTCTCCACCAGGATACAATGCAGACGACCCGATACGCCCCAAACCGAACACAATGATCTCCTGTGGAGGTTGGGGACTTTGGAGGTGGTTCTCCCCATTACCAATTTAGCCGGCAGTAGCTTTGGGCGCCCGCGCGATTATCCGCGCTTGGACATAGGAGCAGCTTCCTCTGCCCCTCCTTCACTTTCGACTTACCCTGAGTGGTTGCTGCCATCCGAGATTGCAGTGCTCAGCGAGACCCGTCTCCTTTCCATTGGTTAGAGGTCTTCATGCATCGTCTTACCTCCCGGTCAGTTCTCCCCGGCGAAGACCTTGCTTGTCCTGGATATAGATCTAACCACAAGGAGATGAACCTTTCACGCCATGAGGCCTCAGCTAAAGACTTGGGCTGAGTGAAGAAAATCAAGATCCACTTATTCCTATTGTTTACTTGACGCGTTGCCATATCATTTTATCAGTACTGTTACAACTTCTTAAATTTACTTTAACTTATTCATCGCCTCGTCCCGCTGTGTCCATTCAAACAAAAATCCTTTACACTTATGCATGAGTGATCTATTCTCTTGCGAGATTGGAGCGGACAAATTGCTGGTTTCCATATACGAGAGTTTTTTTTTTATTGTTATGAGTCTCTTCTCTAAGACGACGGACGGAGAAGAAGCAATTTCTCCAAATTCTATATTTTAAATAATAGCGAGTCAGGTTTCACTGCTTCTAAGTTCCATAGGAAGGAGTTTTAGGTATGAGTCGATCTAGTGATTTTGATAATTTCTGGGTGAAAATGTTCTTTTTTCCTTCGTTTGTTTTGAGAAGCAAATGTCGTTCTAAGAGTTTGATTCGTTCTCTAGTAAGAGTTAGAAATAGGAAGAGATCCGATTCAATAAAGCATTTGTTTCGAAAGCTGTTAAATGAGCTGTGTGATTAAGCAGATTTTGTAAATAAATTACCGAAATATCAGGTCGTTGCATATCAATTGTCGGATTTCGAGGTGGGTTCCGGGCTTCAAAATGGCTTCCACGTTTAGTAGCAAGTACCCTTAAGAAAGTGATATATTCCCAGAGATAAACCTATTAGCGACCAGCTGCCTGAAATTTGTATGTCTGCATGAAATTTAATAGCGTTTGAAACCAAGCATCACCTGCGATGATTTCATACTAATTACGTTTTATAATGCATGACGAGTTCAGGTTGAATCACGCTGCATCCAACGCCTCTCGAAACATCATTAAGGTATTCGGTGTAGGCACCATAACCAAACGTACTGTCTAACGTTAGTTCCGAAATTCCGGGCGGGAGTAACGGACCTGGCAAATGAGCCACGCAGCAGACCACCGAACGTGCTGAATGATGCTGATCTGAAGCGATCTATGGAAGGGGAACTGTCAAAAACTGTTCGGGACCATCCAGGGGATCGTGCTGTATCAGCATCGACTGTCAGTAGACACCTTAGGACCATCAGCAAGGTGAAAAAACAGGACAAATGGGTCCAGCATGAATTTACAGAAAACCAAAAAGAGCGTCGGTTGGAAGTGTGTACGGAATTCTTCTGCGCCATGAAGAAGCGGGAATTCTTGATCGCATTGTCACCTGCGACAATAGGAAATGGCTAGCACAGTGGCTGGATGCTGACGGACCCTCGCGACAGTTCCCGAAACCCCCGTTGCACCTCAGGAAGCTCATGTTTACAGTTTGGTGGAAAATCCGTGGTGTAGTGCATTACAGCTTCCTGCAGCATGGGGAGACGATCACCGCTGCGACCGACTGTCGTGAACTGCATCGTATGCTTACAAAACTGTGTCCGCAACAACCTGCACTTATACAAAGGCGTCCTTCTGCTGCATAACAACGCGCGTCTGTATGTTGCATGAATAACCGTGCAGGTGCTACTTGCTCTGGGCTACGAGGTGCTCCCACACCCCCCGTAGTCTCCGGACCTCTTTTTTACCACCTTTTTTTTACTGCCACCTTTTCCAGAAACTGGACAATTTTGTCTGGAGCAGATAATATTCCTAAATCAAACAGACGTCGAAAACGCATTCTGGAAGTTTATTCAACCCCGTAACCATCGGTTGTGTTTGATGTGAGAGACACGTTGTTGGACTATCGCCCGGCACCGTAATTTCCACTGAAGTAGGCCGAGTTTGAGGGACTCCATGGAGAAGTTCGTTCCACACCTGCTGACACACTTTCCATAGCCCATTAACGATTCTTGGTCGGTGACTTCCGAGCTGTCGTTTCAGGAGACCAAAACCATAGAAATCCATCGGTGATGCATCAGGAGATTTTACAGGCACATGAGAGAAGGGAATAACTCGTATGCCCGTCTCCTTTTCCATTTTCTTGTAATAAGCCACAGATGACTTAGCAGTGTTCAGTTGTGTTCAGTCACTCAATTATGTGACCGCGTGCTTTATGACGTCGCTCCAGCATGAGATTGTCATGAATTATTCTGGAGACTGTTGCCTGTGAAATACCTTTCCTTTGGGCTAGACTTCTCTGTGTGAGGGGATTTTTTTTCAGCACTTCAGGCCGGATTTCTCGCACCACCTGAGCTGGGCGTGTTGGCTGGGGCTTGTTTCTGGTCTGCTTCTCTGCTCCTCTACGTTCATTAGATGATCGCAATTTTTTTTTGATTATTCGACCCACAGTAGCTTTGGATACCACAATACCATTCCGTTTGCGTAATTCCACAATGCACGAAAGACTGAAGTTAGCGTTACATTGTTACTCGGACTAGTATGGTGAGGTGACTTTTCCGCTCTAGGGCCTGTTTTCTCGTTCGTCATGCTTCAGCCCGAGTCCAACGAGATAACAAGGCCTGGAAACGAAAAAGTCACCTGACCAACTGGGTGCTTGCAACAATCCCACCTTCATTGTCTCCATCTTGGATGTTAACAATCATGGTTTAGCTTGTAGCAAACGAGAAAGACAGGCCCTGGTGCAGAAAACTCACGTGATCATAGTAGTCCGGTCGAAAAAATATTGATTGCTAAAATCCAAGATGGAAACAATGAAGGTTACAATGTTACTCGGACTAGTATGATCAGGTGACTTTTCAGTGCCGGAGCCTGTGTTTCTCGTTAACCTCGGGTTTAGCCGTAGTGACGTTAAAATAGAGGGATCTGTTATTGCTTCAATCCGTTATGGCTGGGCGTGCATGTGAGGGTGTATCATCTGGATTATTATTTGAACGATATTCGGCTGGGGTTCTGCATCTTGGTAGTTAAGAGGGAAAGAGGAGGCATCCCTCCTCATTAGGGTTCCATGGGAGGATAAATTTAGTTCTTTGTAATTAGGTTGCCACAATTCCTTTATGCCTGAGCCACTTCCATTATCAGGAGGTCTGTTGAACATTGTCAGATCATTTCTTTAAGGCGAGAGAGAATCGAACCAAGAGAGATGATCAGAAAAAGTCTGATAAACAAGTTAAGCAGGGGAGCGCAGCCAATAAAAGGATGGGAGGGAAAACAGAAATAGGCAGTTTTTTCGGAGCGCCCAAGTATGCAATAGCCAAGATGTTCGTCAACCATTGACTAAGGTCGAAAATATGCAAAGCAGGCTGCCAAGAAACCGCATAAAAAGGTCAAACAGAGGAAGATTCGAGGCAGAGCATCAGTTCCCCGATCCAAGGATAAAAGATGGAATCAAGCAGACGGGACTCTAAAAGAGAGTGGCTGATAGTACCATTGTCTGTGTGTGTGAGTGAGTGGACTTAGAAATTTCTCTCGCAGCAACCAAACAATCAAGGCGTGCGTGAGTGATTCTTGTGACTTTAAGTGACCCTCCCCCCGGCCACCTCCAGGGGAGGTTTTGCCTCCCTGCACGAACTCTTTGTGACTTTATTTATTCACCATGGAGAATATGGTGAATATGATTGCCGATGGGCCCTGTACTTCAGTCTGGCGACCCCGCTGTTTTGGTTCTATAGAGGCTTACTCCAACTGAGTCGAGGATGCCCTGTTGGCAACGTAATGTGGCAGACAGTAAAGTGTCTGCTGATACCATTAAGGTTGGCAGACCACTGTCCACCTGAGCTATGCAGGACCCGGATATTTACCAGTTATTATTCGGGCTGATAAATATCACTGCTGATGACTGAGAAGTATTTCAAAGGCTACCTGTCAGACTACGGTGTGGTGCATAGGATTTCGTACCCTCAGCACCCCGATTCTCCTCTTCAGAAGACGGGCAACATCGTAGTCTACATGGACTTAAATAGAGAAATTCTAACTGAGGTTGTAATGCGCGGAGATCGTGTCTCCGTGTCTTCCAAGAGTCAAAGGCAGTGCTGCTGGTACTGTAAAAAAACATCTCACGTCAGGAAAGAATGTCCTCTCCTTAAGAAGTGTGACTACTGCAACAAAGTAGTCAACAAATTCCATCAGTGCCTGGAAAGGACGTTTGCATCACCAGCAGCTCCATCATCGCCTAAAGGAGTGACTTCCCAGCAATCCCCAAAGATGACATCGCCAGCTAGGTCACCAAAGCCGCGCAGATATACGACGCCTACTTTTTCACCTCGAAGGCAGTGTACGATGCCATCTTCGCCACCTATGGAATCGAGGAAGGAGATGCCACCACCTCCAGCGCCACTATTCGTTAAACCAAGAGAGGAGATACCACATACTCCTCCCCCATCCTCCAAGATGGCGCCCTCTTCCCTGAGCCATCAAGCGACATCTCGATGGTTGAGGAGGCGAGCTCTGCAGAGGATGATGTAGACATTTCAGGATTATCCGAATCGATTTTTCTGGAGGAAGATTTTCCAGCCCTTCCTCCGCCTGCGAAGACATCGACTTCGCAGCCACTACGAATTGCCTGTGCACCTACGTCAACTTCAGTGTCATCAGCTGGGAATTTGAAGTCATCAGCATTAGTACAGCGGGAGGGGCTTGCGACGGCATCGAAAACTCGCAAACCTAAAACCAGACGGTATCACAGCAGGTCTTCGTCATCCAACCGAGATAGCCGTGGTAGCCTTCACAGCAGCACTTCTTCCTCCTCACATCGATCTCCGAGGCGGAAGTCGAGGAAGCCTCCACCACCATCTGTGAAGCTCCCATCTCCTTCGGGAAGTGTCAAGAGCCAGCAATGTGATTCCACAATGAAGGTCATCTCACTGAACGTGCATTCCCTGGGTTCGTCTTTTACGCAATCGGTATTATCAACGTTTAATGCCCTGTACAGGACGGACATACTTGTGCTTCAAGAAGTAAAGCTTGCTCCTTCACAAGTATGGTACAATTTACCCAGCCTTCGCAGACAATTTCCTCGTGGAAAATTTTTCATTGACTCTTCGTGACCGTTTGGGCAAGGGGTTGCAACTATCATCTTCAACCCCTCCATTCAGGTGTCGAATTATTTGTGCGAGAGCGAGTGCAGGGTAATATCTTTAGACATTATATCTTCTAATATTCAATTCTGATTGTTTAACGTGTAGGCTCCGTGCATGAACTTTTTCAATGACGTTCAAGTTTACTTGTGTTCTTTATTTCCTGTAGTGATTGCTGGTGATTTTAACTGTCATCCAACAACATCTTTTCAACTGGACATGTGCATCGCCTGTGCCAGCAAAATGCATTGTTTGATCTATGGCCTGTGAAGTCTCGCGGTGATCTCAGTGGGTACACATTTCATCGACTAAATCTTTATTTGGTCGACAATGTGTTTGCTGGTACAATTGGAACAATGGAGGTTATTCCTACTGCTTTCTCAGACCGTAGTGCCATCTTGTGGTCTTGGGATCCTCAATTTGTTTCTCTGGCAATTGCTGCAGGTCAGCTCACCAATAAGAACTGGTTTTTAAACGTTTCTCTGCTTGACAATGATAAGTACCGGGGAATGTTCGTTCAGTTTGTGGAAAAATATTTCCACAATGCCTCCTACGCTTGAATCGTGGTTGAAGTTAAAAACTAAAGAAAATTTTTTTTTTGAAGATTGGATTGGATGCAGCCAGACATCGTCATCGTTACCTTCTCAAGCTGCAAGAAATATTGCGATTCCTCTATTGTTCCACCCCTAAGGAGGAGTTTCAGGCTGAAATTCAGCAGGTGAAGAGTGAAATAAACGCTCTAATGACCTGGTAAGCTGCTAGCACAGCACTCAGAGCCAAACTTACCTGGGCAGGTGATGTCAGGCACATGTCATCGGCAGCCTTCGCTGAGGAGAGGCATCCGGCTAACAAAAAACATTGTCATCGTTTAATAGTGGAGGGTGAGGATGTGGAATCTGATGCCGATATCTAATCAGTCTTTCACTCTCACTTTACATCATTTTTTAGCCATCCAATCATTCTGTCAGACACCACAAAGCAGTGGATAGAGGCATTAAGACCTTTTTCTGTGGAATCCGATTCGTTTGTAATGCGTCCCTTCACCAAAGATGAGGTCAAGATGTTTCTCTCGGCAGACGGCCGCATCAGTCCAGCCCGGGCTTAGACAGCATTCCATATTCCTTCTTCAATTCGTCGTGGAAACTTCTTGGGCCTTTCCTGGTGCGAGTCTTAAATTCAGTTATTCAAGACCCGTCTTAAATTCTTGCGAGTCTTAAATTCGACCAGGAAAAAGCGTTTGACAAGGTGAATCACGAATTTCTATTCCAAGTGTTTCACCAGCTTCATCTTCAGACTTTTGCTGTGATTATTTCTTCAGTGTATGCAGCGGCCACATCATGTGTGGTGGTGAATGACTATACATCGTCTACTTTCGAACTCTTAAAAGGTGTCAGGCAGGGATGTCCTCTATCACTTCTCCTGTATATCTTTTATTTGGAGCCATTACTGCAATTCTTGAACCGCCACCCAGAGGTTCGGGGATATAAGTTTCCAACTGCATCCATCAATAGCAGGACTTTATCTTACGCCGACGACGTCGTGTTGTATGCTTCAGACTCATATTCCCTGAGCATTTACAAGGAAACCTTCGATCACTTTAGCACTTCGACGGGGAGTACCATCAACCTCGTCAAGTCGAAGGAAATTGCGATTGGGAAGTGGACGGTCGACAAGCTCAAGTCATTCCCAATATTGCGTTCGACAGTGCTTGGGTTTATATTTTCATTTTCGACTCAATCCATTGGCAACAAGTGGTGGATAAGTGTATTGCCTGCCTTGACAGGAATTTTTGCTTTTCCACGTCAATGCTTGTCAAGGTGCGGTTTGTGCAAACGCACATTCTTTCATTATTGACTGCTAAATGCCTATTCACTTTACCATTGGCAAAAATTCTTCACAAAGTTCGCAGTGCTATTGTCAATTGTGTGTTGGGGAGTTCTGTGCACTGTCATCCAATTCGGGCAGAGTTTCTCTTCACTCCCTTTGAAAGGGGCGGGGGGTTAGGCCTGCCCGAGATCCGGTGATACCTCATTGCAGCAAGGCTTGCTGCAATGATTCGTGTTTTTCTTTTCCCCTCACCTTTGTGGGCGAACTTTGTGTTTGTATACCTACGAGTGTTTTTTAAAGTGAATTGGATACCGTTACCTCACTTGCTGCCAATAAATACTAATGTGCGTCACCCGATTATTTACCATCTTCTTCAAGGGGATCTAGTGACTTTTCTACCAGCTTGTGACAACTAGATTACCAAGATTGGGGTCATCTTCGTCTGTCTTGGTTTTACCAGCAGTTTGACCAGGGCGAGATTACCGAAATCTTTCGTCTCTGTCCAGATTATCTGTGGTCAGGCATTCTGGAGGAAATAAAAACTGTTGCCCTTTGATGGAACTGTGTTCTCCTGCCAATGGCGATTGCTGCACCTTGGATTTTACTCCCTCCAACGTCTTCATCTATGGAGGGTGGTCAGATCTGCTGGCTGTCTACATTGTGGCATTGTAGAGGCGATTAAGCACATATTCTTCAAGTGCTCGTTTGCTCAATCCATCTGAAATCGTCTGTGCCTTCATTACAGTCTTCCTAGGATTTCTTACTCTTTTGTGCGATTCCTGATGGATGATTCCACTGGTGATCCACTGAGTTCAGATCTAGCGATACCTATTATGTTTTTAAATAAAGAACTCTGGGCAGCTAGAGTGGACAGAGCGAAGGGGACTTTTTCCACACGGCCATCTGCGTGGAAGGGGACCATAATAATAATTATGCTCACCAATATATTTTCCCATTAGACTTCTGATGACCTACCAGTGGAAAAACGAGCCTCGAAACTGAAGCATTTATTAATGTGTAGAAGCCTATAAAAGGCTTCACGGAAAACATGTTAAGCATGTGCGCTTTAAATGAAAAAAGCTTGCAGCTGGTTTAATTTATTAATTTGATTAAGATCGGTTATATTCATTAAAATAATAAATATCAGAAATTACAATATATGAATTATTTACTTTACGCAGTATAAGTGTGGGATTAAAATATCTAAGCACCCTGCTATAACATCAATTTAAGGGTGTTTGCTGGAGCAAATACCATCTGCTCCAGCTCCAACAGCATGGAAGGACACGTCCTAGAAGCTTTGCCAGCATGGAAAACTATCAATGAGCGAACGAATGTGGAAGGCATATGGAAGTGCTAGCCAGAAGGGACTTAGTCTTCACAAGAGCCATAAGCAAAATTGCATTCCCATAAACAATAATAGACAACACATTTCTTTGAGTACGTGTTCCAGCGGACTCCCGCCCTACCAGGCCCCGGGGAGGAAAGGAGCGAATTCCGCAAGAGTTATCAAGCCAGCCGCCCTTACCGAATCAGCGGATAGCTACGCTAACTTGCAGGATCGACGAGGACCCAAGCAGACCTGACAAGGAAGGCAGCAAGGTGACCAGACATTTCAACAGGCAAGTGGAAGGCAGCAAGGTGACCAGACATTAGCCCCTAATTGTGCACAGACATTTCAACACGCAAGTGATTGCTCTGAAATTGACTTAAATAACTCGGAACGATTTGTTTTGAATCCAGGCACGAGCGATGTAGTAAACGACCATAAAATACGGAAGCAGGCCCAAAGATAATCAAACGGAAGTAGTAAACGGACCGAGTCCCAGCCGCCAAGAGGAGATGTCAACGAAGAAAACCCTCTCGCCCAGCCCTCACATACATATCGAGGACCCCAAATTCTTGCGATTGGAAGACAGCAGAAGCGTGACAGGCTCTACGAATCTTGTTCAGCTAAGCACCGAAAGTCCACCCAGCCCAGGATCAAGCTTCGGAATGGTTACTCCGGAACCAGAGGAGCTCATCGGACATGGCACAACATCCAAGCCGGAGCTACCACCTCAGTCATTGTCTGGAGAGACGATTAGGCCAACCGAGGAGAGGATAGCGCGATCCGACAATGACCCATTTTCAAGTTGCGACTGCGCTGAGATCTCACGCCGTGTGTCATGCTTGGCTTCATCGGTATTCCTATCCAGTGAGTGCGTTAGGGCATAAGCTTAACATTTAAGTAATATATCTCAATTTTTAACCATTGCTCCTTGTTTCAATTGAGAGGACACAAGAAACGTATTATAATAGTTCATCGGTGTTTGGTTGGTTTTTAATGTTGAACTGTTTTTATTATTTACAGACTCAATGGTTGTGCTCCCAAACCCGATAGGGTCGACGCGTTCTAGGGTAACAGCATCAACAATTGAATACCAGGTCTTCTTCAGGGGACCTCAGCTTCCAAACTACGCCACGTTTCTCAAGACTGCAGGAATTGCCAGTCCTGGGTCAATGCCTTTCGAGGAGCAGCATCCACATGAGAGACAGCCTTGAAGACAATTGATTGTATCAGGAAGCCCACGCTTGTAAAAGCCTAAATTCGTTTTACAATTCACATCTTACTTTCATGAACCCCACGTTTATGACTAAGAAATTAAAAAATTCATTAAATTTACCCTTTCCGCCTCCTTCTTTCTCTGTCTATGTTAGCCTCTGGGGGAAAAGGATCCACTCTGCTAGCCGATACCTATCCTAACATAATTTGAGATTATGCCAAACATGGTTTCTTCGTTCTTCTCAGCTAATTTCATTTTTCATAATTCTCTGAGAAAGTCATCCGGGCAAGAGTATAGCCAGAGGGCACAACATTCTTGATGTAGAACCGCTACAAGGAAGAGAACACGTGTGAGAGTGAGAGAGACTTGGACACCTGATTATTCTATTTGTAGACTTTTATAAGAGCTTTTGTTTTTGTTATTCCCATGCTCTCAATCACGTGCAAAGCTCATGATGTTCACCTGGCTGATGCAAGATATCTACCTCGGTGGGCCTCAATCTCATCGGAAATTTCAGTCATTTCCGTTCATCAGATTGCTCTCTAGTTTTTCAACTAGCTTTTAAGACTTTATTTTATTATGTCTCGAAACGAAGTGAATTCTAGATTCTTTTCGTTCTCGTATGGTATATATGATTAGTGAATGGCTAGGGCCCCACACATGTAATGTTGATGCAAATCCTGCAGTGAAGGACGATATTTTTTTAATCTTTTCTGCACACCGGAGAGCATTGAACTCCTACAGAATGATGTCCTCGAGTTATTAATATCTGTAATATCCTATATATCACATATAAGAATATGTAACACCGACTCTAAGGAAAAAAAGTCAGAGGCATGAGTTCTGGAGAGCACGGAGGTCTTGGCGGATCATTGAAACAGCAGTCCCATAAAACAAAAAAATTATTTCGTGTGATTGTCTTTCTTGTTGGCTGAATCTTTGCCAACATTCATCACCATAATAACTTTATACTAAGAAGTGCCAAAAGTGATGATCTATTCAATATCGTGTAGGGCATCCTTTTGTCTGGCGAAGTGCAGCAACTCGATATGGACTCTACTAATCGGCGGAAATCTTCTGAAGACACGTTAAGTCATCCAGTCTCTAAGTGCAGGCTCTTGTGCATGAATATATTCGATGGGGTTCATGTCTCGTGATCTGAGCGGCAAATTCATTCATTGGATTTGTTCAGAATGCTCCTCAACTAATTGCGAGTAATGTTAGTCCAGTGACACGCCACACAGGAACATCTCATAACGATTCCCAGTCAATGGTAGGTTGAACTTGATCAGTGGAACCAAACCCTGCCATGTAAACATGCCCCATAGCATGATGGATCGACTACAGCACCATCCTCTCAATTGAGTACACAGCCTCATCGGCTCTGTCCCACACACAAATCGTACCATCAGATCACCAAGTTGAACCGTGACTCATCGGATCAAGCTGTATATCTCCAGTCATCCATTGAATATGTTGACAAGCCCATTATATGCTTTTATATCCCATCAGTGCCAAATTTTGGTCTACTGATTTAATAGACACGTTTCTACAGTAGTAAGCCCCTCATTGAATGTGCCTGTTAATTGACCAGAGCCAACGATATAAGCGGCCCCAGCGCGGAAAAATCACCTGACCATCTTAGTCTGGCCAACAATCCAACCTTCATTATTTCCAACAAACGAAGAAATACTGATTGTTAAAATCCAAGATGGAAACAAAGAAGATTACATTGTTACTCGGACTAAGATGGTCAAGTGACTTTTCCGTGCTGGGGCCCGTAATTTCATTGGCCCTGTTAATTAACTTAGTGACGTGTGGCAAGTTATGAGCATTTAGCAGCCTGGTGTCACTGTGCTGTCCATGATGGTAGGTAATGCCTGAAATGAGGTATTCTCTGTACACCTAAGACACTGTGAATCGAGGAATGCTGAATGCCCACACCACTTCAGAAATGGAATGTCGAATGCGCCTAGCTCCAACTATCATTACGTGTTCAAAGTCTGATATTTCTCGTCGTATAGCCATAATCACGTTACAAAACGTTTCAGGCGATTACTAATAGTCGAAATGATATCGCTCTGCCTATTTATTACAGTGGCTAGAAGAAATAGTGTGTCAATTGCCACTGATTTTGCGTCATGATGACTGATGACACTGCCAGACGGAAGGACTATCTAAGGCCGGTTTCCATTTAGCATCGGTTCGGCATCTTGTGCTTTTTGCTTCGGGATTCTTTTTTGCAATTGTGGCCTACGAGACGGCCCTGATTAGCACACAGGCGCGGTCGTTTTCCATTTAGCGACTTTCAGCTGTTATCCTGAATCAGGTCTGATCTGATTGGTCGAGTCACTGCAAACAATAGTCGCTCTCTCAAGGTGATGGAAAAAGAGAATATCAACCACTCCAATCACATTCACGCCTTGAATTTATTACTATATCATTTTTACTTAATAAATAAATGATTCACGAAATTTTTATAACCTGTTTAATAATAAATTCACGAGGGAAAAGTCATGAGAACCCGATTCGGTGAACAGCAGCTACGGCAGCCATGATTCTCCATCTGAATCGGCTACAACTACCCTGAATCCACAGAGAAGTAGAATGCTCCTGATTGGCTAGATCAAAAAGACGCCTGAAATAGACGTCTAAAAATCTTGAAAAGACGCATGACCGACATCAGAATGACGCCGAACAGATGCAGACGCTTTTCAGACGCTAATTGGAAAAAGAGTGCGTTTTTTATTCGTCTTATGCCATGCCATTTTTTGAAGGAAAAAAAACGATTTCTGTGATAACCCGGAAAATTTTTTTTGTAAATTAATAAATGATACTTTTGTATCGAAAGTATTTGTAATAAATCGGAGATATTCGTTGGTATATAGCATTGATTTCATTTTTGTATTATATATTTCAATTTTTTTGAAAAATTAAAAGAAATCGTTAGATAATGTCACAGAAATGAAAAAGCAATTTCAAAATTTTTTCAGAATTTATACAAGATGGGTCACAAAAAATGAAGATAGTCATATTTTA
Source organism: Rhysida immarginata (assembly GCA_023313115.1). NCBI lineage: Eukaryota > Metazoa > Arthropoda > Chilopoda > Scolopendromorpha > Scolopendridae > Rhysida > Rhysida immarginata. Next base: position 344,836 of record JAHWFO010092500.1, read on the forward strand.
GGTGGTTTTATTCATGACAGACGGGCGAAGAAATTTTTAAAATACATTTGTAAATTAATTTTCTATGAATTTTCATTTGAATTTATGTCAAATTGTAATTCGAGCTCGCTAACGTAAACACATCAAACAGCTATCCCGTGCATTACCCACGTGACTAGCTCCCTCTATTATGAGCGCCGGCACAAAGTTCAAGTTTCCTTTGTTCTCTTAGCGAGGTTGATGACGTAATGCAATGGCGCAGCCAAAAGTAACATAGTGACGGGGGGGAGGACGATTGCGAGGGCTCGGTTTTTTATCGAAATACAAGAATATTTTCTAATTCCATTTAAAAATAATTAAGACATCGAAAGCAGGAGTATCTTCTGCTGTTGTTTGAATTAGTTTTTCCCATTTTGGATTGTGGTATTGTGTAATGGAGATACCAGTGCGTGTGAAATATGAAAAAATTTACCTTTTATGCTCCAGTGCTCTGAGTAAGTCTAAATATCATTTTTATATTACAATCTGATAAATATTTCTGCCTATTTCTGAAAATAAATGTAGGGGTTGAAATATACAAGCAATTTGTATCTGCATAAGATAATTATTTATAAAATCAGATATACATCGCTATTTTGTCGAGTTGCAATGCTCTTCATTATGAGAGCAGCACGTTATGAATATTATTTTATTAAACTTCTAATGTTTGCATGTACCTAATATTCAACAGATAATTTAAAAGGAAGGTTTCTACATTATATAAAAAAAATTACTGGTGATAAAAGTGTCAGAAGTTTTAACGTTATTGAGTTTTTAATTTCGAGCTATGTGCATTTCATGATAATTTTGATACAGAAGCCATTTTATGGAAGCAACAGGCTGGCAGGTTAAAAATTCCAAAACAAAATGTAGATGCCTAACAAACGCCAAACCGACGCTAAATGGAAACTGCCCTTAATGCGTCGACAATTACTCTATAATGCATGGCATTCAATGTAAGTTTAACAGCATTAACATTTTAAAAATACTTGTTTAATAAAATAAAATAGTATTGAAAACTTGAAATAATATGCAGATAAACCTAATTATATGAATTTCAAATCAGTATTCATTTTATTCATTATTAAATCGAATAGCTGTTGTTACAAAAATTTAAGCGCAGTAAATAATTATATGAAAAAGTGTAATGGTTTTTAAATTGAATGTTCTTTTTATATTTTACAATTTTTCATAATTTATAATTATGTTTTTCTGTGACTTTATAAATTCAGTTTTTTACAATAATATTGTTAATTCCTCATTTTGTTATTTACGTTTTTTTACTAACAAATTAGAAAACCTATATAATCATTTATTGATGTGCTTAGTATTTTTAATATAATCATTTTACATATAGTAACAAAATAAAATCAAATATGCAATATTTTATTTGGTACATCTGAGCTTTAAAGTTTACTTTTCTCACGTTTTGCACTTTTTTCTTTGTTTAGTGTTTTTTCTAGTAAGTGCAAGCGCGTAAGAACGAAGAACTTGCTAATGCTATTTGTTACTGCAATGTTATGGAGATTGTATCCAACAGGATTCACACGTTTTATAGAAAAACATTTTGCAATATCCATTTAACATATCTGTAAGGGTCCTGGGGGATAATATTCATAGATTCATGGTCGAGTAATCTATTTCTATTTCTATTTCTATTATTTTTGGTAAAAGACTGCGCCAGTGAATTATACTATTCACAAAGTTTATGATAACTAGATACTAACCACTTACATACTAGATACTTCCCGCTTAAACAGGCCCGGCCTAGAGGAAAGAACAGGCATTTGTACTGACTTAACAATTTAACATATAATGTTTATTCAATATTCAACAAGGGTATATAAAACAATATTGTATGGAGGGTAATGCAAATGATATAATAATTTAAGATATGAAATTTAACTTGGTCAAGCTCCAATTAAGATTCAAATAAAATTATACAATTTGTAACTAAGAAATGACTTGTGACAATATGACTGATTATACGTAACAATGAGTAATCACAATTCCAAATAATGACTTAGGAGTTAAATTGTGTGGCATACAACAGAATAATTATTGATTAAGGATTCCTTTATAGTAATCTTATAAGACAATGATCAGAAGTTCTGGGTATAACAATAATGATATATTAGCAATAGTAATATTTAAGTTAGGTAGGAGTGTAATTCTCAATTGTTCGATTATACAGTTTATATCTCAAGGAAATTGATGTTATACTGAATTTAAGAGTACACAGTGGTAACAATGTTTAACAGGGACTCTAATTGTAAATTGTTCTATTTCTCTCAGAATGTAAAATGGAAATATAGCTTCAAAATAACAATGAATGTAAACCACTGACTGAGCAATCTGCTATATTGTTACTGAATAAAGGTCTGAACGTAAGACTTTAATAAATATAATAAAACAATTAACTGGATAAAATACAGAATTTAGATTAAGGTACTCAGGGTTCTCTACATCTAATATGACTGTTCTAAGGTACGTTATAATTGTCCTTCCCACTGATTGATAGAACAATCCATTCCCAAATATGAATGTAATGAAATGAAACAGAAAGAATGGCCATTAAGACATAAATGGAAATGGGCTATACTGTGTCTTCTCAATCTGTCTGCTCTTGGATCTCTCTCGTTCTCTCTGCTACCACAGCTTGGCGGGAGGGGGGGTCCTTCTCTTCCAACGGAGTGGCTCACAGGAAGATCGTCTCTGGCTTCTTGTACTGGATCTGGGTACTCCACGGGGCTCGTACACGTTCTTGCAACATCCCTCACAAACCATGAAATTGCTGTAATTGATAATGCTGGTTCTCAGCTTGATAGAAGCTCCTCAAAAACATCTCGATAACACGAGCTAACTAAATTTCAACCTGACAGTTACATTTTCATAAACTACAACTCAAACTGGATTAATACTAAAAATTTAAAACTTCCCATCTGGAATCCAAGGATTATCAGATGGAGGCCGAATTAGTATTAAAATTTATGAGTAGTTCGCCGCACACTCAGCTACGGGAATCGTTACATTGCTACTGACTAAAAATTTTCACTTAGCATAACTGACAAAACAATATCGGTTTTTGACAGCCAATCAAACTTCGGCATCCACGTGATCATTCCCTGTCTCTTTTCTCCCTTCAAAATCCAAAGTTCAATCCCTACATTCATCTTTCTTTCTTTCTTTCTTTCTGTTCTTCCGGTTCTCTGATTTACTTGTCCTACTCTGGCCATACAATTTTGATCCTTGAATATGATTCTAACGATCAAAACAAAGTTGTGTAAACTGACTCTTATTTTCTCCTTCTGACAAACCTTAAAACTTGGCTCCCTTTTAACAACTCCTAACACCCACGCATAAAAAAAATATTTAAAACAATTAATAACTTTATTTAATCTTTCTCTACAAAAAAACTCTTCTAAACTTTATATAAACTCTTAACTTCTGAATCTAGATAGACAGTCCTGAACGCGAATAATAAAATAGCTCATTTGCATAAATAATCTGAATATTCTAATTCTGGCTAATTAATTCTCAAAGCCTTACAAATACCTTCCCCTGCAAGAAAAGCCTCGCCCCAAGGCGGTACCTTTACCTGAAATCCTCTGGGCGGTCTTGCTTCTCCGCAGCATCTTTCATGATGAAGCGAGACAGATCGAGTTGACGCCGGCAAGCCTACATCTCAAATGGCAACTAATAATACTCAAAAAGAAATTATTTACTGATAATGTATAATATAAGCAATTTCCCTTAATAAGAAAAATCGGTTAGTCAATTCCTAACTATCATGAAATACTCAATATTATGGTATTATAAAGTGTATAAAGGGTACCAATAATATGTAACTTAATTACTACTTAAATATAAATGATTTCTATAGGCCTTCTTAACGAAAATTTTGTGCACAACATAATTGATTTGAGTCGAATCACCAAACTGTATAAAAGTTCTGAACACAGTTCAAATTTTGCAAGTAGTAATTTGTGTAAAACAACACAGTTCAGTGTTCATAGTTTAAAACACAATATTTAGTCATTGATACTTCATTACGTACTATTATACAAAATTTTAACATTAACACTATAACTGGTGCTTTGAAAGTTCACGAGAAGCACTAAGCACTGGGCATTAAATAGCCTTAATTTAATGAAAAACCACCATAGGGTACTTGATACTATGTAGCACTGTCTTGCTTCCTGAACAGGGAAAGTCATAAAGTTCAAGTCTCTCCTCTTCCGCATTGGATCTCCTGTTTCTGGATCAGGAACAATCTCAGGCGTACTTCACACTGTTCCTTCACTGGCATCGTCTGCCCTGAGGGTGTGGTCCTTAAACGTCAGTTGACGTGCGGTGTTGGTTGACTCGGGAGATTCGTCAGGGTTTCCTAAAAGCCAACTCATTCCAAATGTCTCGGCCAAAATTTATATTTAAAACAGAGGAAATAGAAATTGGATAGAATAATGTTGTATCCCCAAATATATTTTATGTTTAATATTTAATAATGTTCGATACTGAATTTTTATTCAAACAATGAATAAATGGATTAATACGTGCATGTAACCTTCTACTAGTTATAATTTTTATATAAATGTATTCGCAGCACAATATCGGTATTGTGTCAAGGAGGAGGGGTTCGGAGCTCTTAAACAACTCTTAGACAATAGCTCAAGTACAACAATAACATATTAATAGCTAAGCACCCGCCATCCCGGCTTGTCATCTGTAGTGAACAAGGGGGAGACGTTTACTTATTTTTAAGCTAGAGAGTAGATAGGCTAACCCATAGTTTAACAAAAGAATCAACTTTAAAATTAAAATATCAACTTAAAAAGGTGTATCATTTATCTTAAGTGTGTATTGATTGCTCATATATTGTCTGGAATAAAATGTAAACATCGTTATAATCTTGTTCAATTTATCATTCGTATAAAATTTATATTTCTGAGAAAATTTCTCTTTATTTATTTCCTTATTTGAGGAAGTTAGATTCTACCTTCAATGCTAATCCGGGAACAATGGTTAAGACAGGTTCCATTCACAAAGAAAAAGGGGTCGGATTGGGTTTGTTTAGCTTCCTCTGATTATCTAGGTCACCAGCTGGTCAAGCTTATCAAATGAAATGTCGGGTATAAATCTTGAAAGAAATAACATTTTTCAAAACTGTTTCTTAAATAATAATAATCAATTAACTCTAGAGGAGTGAGGATTTCTTCATTAAATTCCTATTTAGAACATGAATTATTATCTTAGTCTCATAATCGGAAATTTCTCTTAAAACTGAAAGAAAATTTAAACTTGGGTTATATATGGTCTCAATAGATGGCGTTACTTCTTGAGGCTCTTCTTGTTCGAACCTTCCATTACGTTCTCCTGCTCGGACCAGCCGAAAACAAAACAACGTGTTATTTATACACTGCCACAAGGAATATTACCATCACTACTAAACGTTTCTATTAAGAATGAAGAGTTTGTTTCATGTAAATACCTTTTAATAATGAGAAATATATGCTTGTAAAACTATAAAATCGATGTCGCGCCATGCGGCGAGTAGAGAACAAAGACTTTGAAATGAATGTATCTGCGATGTGCACTTTAACCTACGCTATTGTAACAAGGACTGGAAAAATGTGTACTGTTCGTTCTGGGCTGGATCTCTTCGCTTCTCTTCAGGAATTTCCTACGGATAATGTTCGATAGTACAAGTGAATCGCCGGAATGCCGCGAAGTTGTGCCGCGGGGGTGATCAGTCCATGCCTCACGAACGACGGGCCAGGCTCTCCATACGACAACAATTGACGCATCGCTATAGATCGTTTCTTCTATTCACGATATCAACAAGTTCTGATGTCAAGACATCCAGGTAGGCCAAATATTTATTTACCACGATTTAATTTCTGCTTAACTACTCTGAAAAATATCACTGTTCCAATGCTAAAACGGTCTCTTTGATCTTTTTAGGAATGAAGATCGGAGTGGCTCAGATCTAAACGAAAAATACAACTCTGTTTTAAATGCCACTGTGCATGTTGGGAACTAACAATAAAGCTTATAACTTAACATTAAAATGGGGTACAACTGCTCAATTTGTTTTACAAAAAAAAAATTTTTTTACTTCTTAAATATGATGCAGGGATCTTTAGCTCCTTTACGTGTGACCTCTACAATTTATCTATGTGTATACAAAGTAATAGGGTTCATCAAAGATACAAAATACTATCGCATAATTAATAACCTCTATTATTATTAAGTAAGTGACTTTACTGTTCAATGAAGTGTTAATGATGATCTGTCTGTTAAATACTTCCAAAATGTTATAGCAATTGGTTCTTCTTTTTGTTCTAATAATGTCGATGCATAATTTTACACATAAGCATTAGAGTAATTATAAATATCAGTGGACAATAGAATTCAAGAACTGGGGTAGGGTAGCTAAGCCTACCTCCGAACTATGGAATTCAATGTCATAAAATCTACTCACTGATTCTGGATTAGCTTTCTCTCACTCTCCGTTACTCTAAAGAGGGTTGAAGAGGAGGGGGCGATGTCTTGCGACCTCTCTACAACGACGTCTGGTCCATTCCCGCTTGGCATGCTCAAGGGGGAACTTCTCTAATTCAGCATTTTTATGGGCATTCTCCAATCTGCTTAAACACGATATCTCTAATGGACTGGTATGCTAAGGCCTTATAATTACAAAAAACAGATAGGACGGAAATTTCTTCCTCCAAAAAATTTACTAAACATAGGTTTTGTCAATTTCGAAGTTACTACGAGTTTTTGCACTCACAATACTCACTCCAAACATAGGAAAAATTTCGCAAATTACCCCTTCGACAAAATACGGTGACTTAATTCTAAACTGTTTGTTAAGCTGTAACAACGCACACATGCTCGCTTGAGCAGCATTATTAAATGCCAAAACTAGTCTAAAAAAACATTAATCAACAGCTTCTTCGGGATGACCATGAAAGGGGCATCGATCATAATTCAACTCCTCAAAAATTTTATATATAATACCATGTCCATGTCGCTACCTCCCAAAAGTTTGTCACTACCTTTCTAACATTTCAGTGGTTCGTTTATCTTGAACGGACGGCAAAACCCAAGGCACTTCGGGAACGCTTCCTTTCGAACGCAACATATATGGATGGGAGGGGGGTGCATTTACTGCTCTCCCGGCCTCATTGCTTCCTCCTGGGATGGGTGGTGGCCTCGCGGGCTCCATGTTCGGCTCGGCTTCTGGCATCGCATGGGGCGGTAAGAACGAATCCTCTTCAGGATAAGTCGACGGCATCGGGGGCTCGGGTGGCGCGGCTACTGCAGCTCGGACTCGTCTTTCTCTGCGGCGTGGCTCTTGGGGCAGGTCTCCTATCTTCGGCTTTATTCGTTTCGCATGGACGACCTTAGTTTTTCCCGTTTTCACATGTTTGATCGAAAAATGAACTGGAGAGTACTGGTCAATGATCTGGTATGGTCCCTCATAAGTAGGATGCAATTTCTTTACCAATCCCGGTTTAATTTTTGGAATGCTAAATATACGAGGTTGTCAACCTTAAATGAATAGGGCTTGTGACGCTTATCGTGATATTCCTTTCTCTTCTTGTCCTGTTCTCCTCGAATTTTGTCTACCAAATTGAACGCATTCTTGATGCAAGCTTCGATTTTGCATCTATAATTTTTGTCAACGCCATAATATGGTCTTCTCGGTGCGGTGATGATATCACCAGGGAGGATGGGATCTCTCCCATAAAATAATAGAAATGGGCTTTCTCCTAATGACGAGTGTGGATTTGAGTTATACGCAAACATACAAAACGATAGCCATGTTGGCCAGTCTCTTTGACTTTTTTCCACGTAGTGACGTATCATCTGTGTCAAAACCTTGGAAACTAAAACCTTGGAAACCTGTATGAAAATCTGTATCAAATCTGTATCCGAAACTATTTGGAATGACAACTTGCTCCCAAATCTCCTTTCCATCTTGGGATCTTTTTATGTGATACAATACAACTTCATCATCCATGAAAAAGTTCTCTTCTTTATCCGGCCAATCACGGGGGAAGGGCTTCACGCCTGTGCCCTTGAAATAGTCTCGAATCCCTCTCCACTTCTTCTCTAACAGCTGTTCCCTGGCTATTTCCTACTGATATATCAGCGGCTCGTATTCTGCCACTGCTGAGATGGAAACTCATGAGAGGCCATCGGCATTTGTGTTTTTATTGCCGGGTTTATGTACAATGTCAAAATTAAATTCGGATAACGACAACGCCCAGCGGGCAAGTTTCGAAGCTGGGTCTCTGAGATTAAATAGCCACAAAAGAGGACGATGTTCGGTTTGTAATGTGAATCTATGCGCGTACGAGTACACTCTAAATTGCTTAACGGCATACACTACTCCCAAACATTCTTTTTCGATCACCGAGTAATGCAGTTCACTCTTTTTTAACAAACGACTGCAATACGCAATAGGGTGTTCCTTTCCATTGAAGCACTGGGATAATACTGCACCTAATGCATACGAGCTAGCATCTGTTGCGACTATAAATGGTTTAGAAAAATCCGGCCTTTTAATATTGTTGCTGAAACTAAGAGTTGCTTAAGGTTTAGGAATGCTTTCTCTACTTCATCGGACCAAATGAAAGGTGTGTCTAATTTAGTTAATTCAGTTAATGGCCTTGCAATGGCACGGAAAGATTTCACATGTCTCCTGTAATAATTTGCCAATCCCAAGAAAGATTGAATTTCTTTAACATTCTTTGGCCTGGGGAAGTTTTTTACAGCTGTTATTTTTTCTGGATCAGGAGCAATACCATGCTTCAAGACAACATGACCTAAGAATTTAACTTCGTCATTGAGAAATTGACACTTACGAGGTTTGAGTTTGAGATTCGCTTCCTGTAACCTTATAAACAACATCTTCAAACTGTCTAAATGTTCAGCGAATGTCTCATTAAATATAATGAAGTCATCTAAGTAACAGAGAATACAGTCCTGTAGACCTCTGACTATGATATTGGCGGCTCTTTGCCATAGCGTTGGTAAATTGTTTAAATCCATAGGCAATCGCTTAAACTGAAATTTGGCGTCCGGGGTACTGAACGATGTCTTGGCGGAATCACTGATTTCAAGTTGAAAATAGCCTTGATTCGCATCTAATGCACTGATATATTTCGCCTTTCCTAGCAGACTCAATGTTTCATTCACATTGGATAGAAGGAACGAGTCAACAGTTGTAACTTTGTTCAATTTACGATAGTCTACAACAAATCGATAAGACCCATCCTTTTTCTTTACTAGTAAAGCTGGAGCATTCCAAGGGCTACAGCTGAGTTCAATGACTTGATGTTTTAACAAGTTATTTATCATTTCCTTCATAATACCTCGCTGTGAATAAGGAATTCTGTATGGGGGGCTGAGCTACAGGGGGGGATGACCCAGTATCAATCTTGTGGTGTTCAATCTTACAGCATCCCAGGTCCCACTCATAATGCGAGAATGCACCATTAAATTCGTACAACAGGTTTTCCAATGGTATTCTTTTGTCAGGGGTTAAATGGTCTAAATGGAATAATTTCAAAAATTCTTCTTTTGTTAATTTAGTTTCTTTTCCTTCCTCTATGGAGGAACTTAATTCCACCTTCTCCTCCTCTGCCTCGCTCAGATGCCCAATTGTTTTATTTGCCTGTATTGTAATGGTCTCTCCTGAATAATTTAATATTTGAATATCCTTTTGCGATACTTTGACTAGTACCATTGCTGCTAACAACCCTGGCTCTGAAAGATCCTTTGGCTCCAACACTCCTATGCGCTCTATATAATCTTGACTCGCCAACCTGCCTCCACAAACAGACTCTGAATAAGGGGGAATGGAGATTTTGCTTTTACTACGAACAGGAACGGTAACCATAAGTGCTATGATGTTTGTAATCTCCGAAGCACCAGCCCTACAATCTACTCTCGATTGGATGCCTATGAATGGGATGTCCGTATCTCTCGCCTGTAACAATCTATCGTGAAAACTGATGACAAATCCATATTTAAAGAGTGCATCTCTGCCCAATATGGCTTGATACGGTATTTCTTCTCTTCTCTGCCAAACATAACATTTTAACACATACTTTTTAATGCCAAACCTGAATTTAATCAAATAAATACCTTTGGTAGGGAAATTATGTCTCGTGACTCCGACCAATTTTATAGCGGGTTCTTTAACCTTGGTTACTTTATACCCCAATTTAATTATTTTTTGTACTATATCCTCACCTAATAGAGTGACTTTTGCTCCACTATCAACCAGGAATTTTACTTTCACCTCTCCTAATGTGCCTTCAATCATTAATTCTCCGGGTTCCTCCGAAATGTGTGCCATCTGTAACGTTTCTCCCACATCTGTTTCCTTCTCTTCCTTTCCTCGGGGAGGCAGGCTGTTCACACGCTCGTGTGTCTGAGTCGCCTGCTCTTTTACTAACAGAATGTTCTTCTTTGGCAATTTGTTTCCTTTTTTTTTGCTCTTTTTGTAATCTTTCTTTGCAATAACGGATCGAATGCCCTTCCTTTAAACAATAATAACAGTTTACCCTGTGAAACGCCTTATTTATGCAATCTTTTCTTTTATGCTCCTTTAAATGGCAATTATAGCAGATGATCTCTACACGCTTCTTTCGCATGCCTCGCCCTCGCTCTGCGGTCGAACCTCGGCCTAACTGCGGCGGATTTCTCCGTGCAGGCGGTCAGTACTATTCGCTCGGCCTTCTTTCGCTTACAGTGCGCTCTCATTAGGTATTCGTGCTTTCTTTTCTATGCAATCTGTTCTCTATACACCTACTGATTTGTTCCTCTACTTCTGGGCTCAATGGCACATTGGCTTCTTTCTCAACTGGATTCAAAACATAACCTTCTAAACCCCATTTCCTAACAATTTCCTCTTCTTCCTCCGCTTGTTCTATTGCTTGTTTCAAATTCTCTGGTTTCTTAAACATAACAACTCTTTTTACTGGTGGCAACAATCCTTCTACAAAATGCTCTAAAATTTTTTCATCTAAGATTTCTTGAGCATATGCACGCTTTATTTCTACTAGCGCTCCCTCTCCTACTATCTTATGCTTCGTTTTATTTCCTAGACTCTGTAACCGTGTTGCATAATGACGTACTGCTTCTTGTACACCTTGTTTACATTCTCTGAATAATCTTTCATTTTCTCCTCTAAGCTCCTTTCCAAATCGCTATTTCAACGCTTTTCTCAAGGTTTCATAGGTTGCAACTGTTCGCATTTCTTCATCCTCTCTACAGTAAAAATGTGCATCCCCTGCTAGCTTAATTTTGGCTACGTTATACTTAGTTTCTATTCCCCAATTCATTACCTTTCCAACTTCATCTATTCGCAAAAAAAATTCCTCTGGATCTGTAGATCCATCATATGGCTTTATTTCGCCTGCTAGCACAAATGACTGCAACACAGGGGCTTGATTCATCTTGACTTATTTTCTTAGCTTATCTCTAATATAACAATTTATCAACAGTGCCTTTCTTTCGTCTCAGGTCTTTATTTTGCTTTAATAATTATTTCACATGTAGGCATGTAATTAATGCAACTATTATGCATATGTAAATACTTCTTATTTGAATATGCTTAATTAAATCGCTACAATATCCTGTCCGACTGCGACAGTTATTGTAAGGGTCCTGGTGGATAAAATTCATAGATTCATGGTCGAGTAATCTATTTTTATTATGTTTGGTAAAAGACTGCGCCAGTGAATTATACTATTCACAAAGTTTATTATAACTAGATATTACCCATTTACATACGAGATACTTACCGCTTAAACAGGCCCGGCCTAGAGGAAAGAATTAGGCATTTAGACTGACTTAACAATTTATCATACAGGGTGATTTACATCGAATGTAAAATACTTAAAGGGGGTGTTATAGAGGTTAAGATAAACACAAAACGTCCTATGAACATGGGTTCA
>JAHWFO010092500.1:359852-390961 GCA_023313115.1 Rhysida immarginata
GCGCCCGGGGGCTCCCCCCCCCCCCAACCAAAATTACCTGCTTGCACAGGCACTGCCCGCGGACAGAAATCTTGAACAGCCCTGACCTAGAGCAATATACTAGGCGTCTAAATATAAGAATCTTCGGATTGGTCGAGGATCCTAATGAGGACATAATGTCTAAGTGTTTGAATCTATTCCATTCGAAATTGGACATTTCTTTAAATTCATTGAACATCTCAGCTGTACACAGACTTGGCCCCCAAAACTCCACAAAATCTCGGGCTATTATTATGCAATTGTCATCCACCTTACACAGGGACCTTGTCTTCAAAAATCGTTACACAAACTCCGAGGTTCGTCCATCACTATCGTGGAAGATTTAACCCCAGCGAGATTTCGTCTGCTCTTCGCTGCGAAATCCAAATTCGGCCCAAGAAATGTCTTTCGGCGGGAGGGAGTTGACGATGGACTCATCGGGGAAAACCATAATGCTATGTAATATATCAGATTTTCAACTTGTCAAATAATGCGCAATACAATGTATTTTCTTTTTTCTGTTATTAATTTTTGTTTCCATATTTTGATTCAACTCATTAAATAGCTTGGATTCTTTGTCCATGCATAATCAGCAGAAATTAGTTTTCACAGCTGTAATTCCTCTTCTTACTTTTTTCTTATTGTATTGAATACTTTTTGCTAAATTTAATTACTCCCTATTTGTTTCCAATTATTGGTTTTGAGTTAATATTTTAATAGATAATTTGTATAATCCCATAGTTTAGTTCTCGCTCTTCTTCTCTTCTCCACTTCAATTCCACATTCAGCTTCACCTTCCGGTATTTAACATTTAACTCGTGTGTCTTCTAGTTCTAAACTAATCTCCCTATCTGAACTTAACTTACAACTGGCGAATAATGTTCAACCTTTTTCCGTTCTCTCTACCCTTTTTTTGTTAAAGGGCAACTGACACGAAAAATGACCTATCAATTTTATTTTTTTATAACAGAAAGGACCATGAACTAACTCTAATTCGACTTATAAAATTTTTATAACTTAAGTAGGTTTTTAAATATAATTTTTCAAACATCAGTTTTCAAAACTCACGTCGTTTGAGCTTCGCCTCGATTCACCACTAGGGTATGACGTCAGAATGGAGAATCGTCTTGGCTATCTAACATAGAATAACTCATCATCATTTTCCTTTTTCGATTATTTTCTATCCTTCATTTTGGAAAATCCAAACAAAAAAATGAGATCCACTTACATTGAAATGTTCCTTATTGCACTAGCATTATTTGGGTTCAACTTTGCAAAAACTTGAATTTTAGTTTATTTTTCATTATTTGATTAATATATGTGTCGGTTTCAAATGTTGAAGTAAAAGTTACAAGATTTAAAAAGTGAGCAATTTATACATGAACTGTGGCCTTGGCTCTCATCTTTTTTCTCATTTTTTACTTTTGTTTATATTTTATATCTTTCAAAATGTGTGACAATTATATATAAGGGGCTCATATATATCGTTAAATCAGTTCATATTTACATATTTAATCAATTGTCGACTGGTTTGTTAACATGCCTTATTATTGAATCGTCAGTTTATATATTAACTAGTAGAGGTACCCGGCGTTGCCCGGGATGATTACACTTGGAGGTAAAGTGAACAATCTCAGAAAAATTAACTTCCAATTAGTTAAATAAAAACTCAATCAATACAACACGCAGCAAAGGAACTCTCCAATTTAACGAAAAATACGAAAAACAGAAAATCTAATTGATATACCGGAACTTTATCTAAACTCTTCTTGACTTGCCTCACCACTGCAGATAATCGCCAGAAAGTTTGGACTCAAGTTTTTCTTGCGCTTGACGTAGAGGCTCTTTTACCCCCTTGCACTATTCGAAACTCTCTTTGTTCAGATGTTTCAAATGCCCGTATAGTTTGTTCTCTTTTAGTTGCAGAGTTTTTCTGGCCAATACTCGTTCTTTCTCTTTCCTTTCCAAACGCATAAATTTTTGTCAGTCGTCTGGACGTTTGATAAAGAGCTCAAGGGAGACACGACATGACTCCTTTGGCTCATCAATAGACGCTGCATTATTAATGTTTTGTCACTGCATCATCACTTTCTGCTCATTATCAATAATTCCTGGAAACGAAAGTTCAGTCACTGCAAAGGCAGCAAGGATCTCAGTTTCCAAAATATATGCATTCCCACAGAATATAGTCAAAATGTATTTTTATGAAATGTTGGGATCTGCTGTGCTACCAAATAAGCTAGATGATAATTTGGCAGCACTGCTTGGACTTTTTCATTTTTAGATTAAATTTTGAAATATCTTAAAAATAAACAGATTAAAACGCTTAGAACTAATACAGTAAAAATTCTTAATGAAAATTCGCTAAAAATTTTTTTTAAAGCTCACAATGGATGGACCTCTCTAAGGATGCCACTGCTAGTGTAAATAAATTCTTCCTCACGTAATCTTACTTTAGATGTACACTTGATGTTGTATCAATTCCCTTTTTTCTCTCAATGTCTTGTAGCCAAACTTCGCCATTCATCACTTTGTGTAGTCCAGCGGTCGCTGATTCTTCTATTTACTTGCTTCCCATTTGCTCAATACAGCACGGAGCTAAAGGAGTGCTTCCTCTGTCGTCTTTTTACTCTTTCTCAATAGTCTGCTAATTCTGCATTATCTCCAGTTACTGATCATTTTTAAACATTTTCTAGAAATTGTTAAATACTAAGAACTCTCTTTTCTAAGAAAATCCTGAATAACAGTAATTCTATGCGTTGTTAGAAATTGAAATTTATCTATATTGCAAAAACTTTGCCTTGCATTGTTGGTCATGAGATATATATTGTTGTTCCCTGCCTAGTGTTTCTGCATTGCGTGTTTATACCATTGTCGATACCTATTGTTGCACAAACTTTTCCTTGCATTGTTGGTCATGAGATATTTCTCATTAGTATGCCCTGCCATAACCATGAATATCGATTTTTTATCGATAAGTATTATTTTTCCGAAATCTAAAGTAGACAGTGACCTTCCTCATGCTTTGAAGTTCAAGTATGCAAAATTTCATCAAGATCGGAATAAAACTTTTTCCTTACCACATATACAAACACATGCCTACATCGTTTAAGGGGGGGAAAAAGATACGCGAAACGAATTTCCTGTAGTTAAAAAATATAAAACAAAAAAATTCTATATAGCCTATCTTATTCCAGTTGCTGAATAATCTGTTTGCATATTTCTGTTCATAATTTGTCTAAGATTTTTATCTGAGTCTACTTTTAACCTAAAATCAATAATGACCAGGCCGTGTTTCGATTTCACTACTAAACAGCTCTATGTAAATTGACATTTTTATGAGAGATTTAAAAAAAAAATGTTTACAGCAAAATTAGTCAGAAAAAATTCCCAGAAAAAATAACACGGCACTACTTATAGTGTATACATATATAGGAAGTTTTAACAGGTGTCATTTTTTATTGCAGCATCTCTAGCCTTACTAGATTGAAGGGGAGAACATGCTTTCTCTGATTGTCACTGGTGATGAGTCTTGGGTGCAAAATTATGATCCTAAGACGAACTGTGCCTCCATGCAGTGGAAACATCCCTCGTCCCCAGTGCACAAGAAGTTTAAGGTGACACTATCAGCCGGGAAAGTCATGTTGACAGTGTTCTGTAATTGCCAAGGCATACTGCTTACTGTATTCCAGCAAAGTGGCCACACAGTTACGTCTGCCTTGTACTGCACTATTCTGAGGAAAATTCGTGCCGCCATTTGCCAGAAGCGACCAGGCTCCCTCAATAAAGGGGTGTTGCTGCTGCATGACAATTCCCGTCCTCATAGTGCCAATCAGACCACAGTGACGCTGAGTTCTTTCAAGTGGGAGGTCCTCCAACATCCACCTTAAAGCTCGGACCTCGCCCCGAGCGATTTCCACTTGTTTGGTCCTTTGAAACATCATCTTTCAGGAGAACGCTTTCCTGACGATGAAGCGGTTGAAAGAGCAGTGCGTGCATGGTTCCAACAGCAACCAAAAGAATTTTACGCCACAGGTTTCCAGGAACTTATGAAACGGTGGGACAAGTGCTTAATTTGCACGGAGATTCTGTTGAAAAATAAATGTAGTTTGTATGTCATTATCTCCATTCATTTTTTTTTCAATCACGATTCGTAACTTACTTATTGAATCGCCCTCGTACTTTATTAATGATTTTTCATTTATATTCGAATTCAGATATTGCAAAATTTCATCAAATAAAGAGCCCGAGCAATGGCAGGTATATCAGCTAGAAGGTAATAAATACAATGTGCTTTTTCAAAATTGTTGAAATAGATTGAGAACATTAAGAAAAATATTCATTATTAAAATCTATTTTTTTTTTACACATAAAATTTTTTCTCATTCTTTTATGTTTTGTTCTGAAATATATACTTTTTACTTGTTATCTTTAAAATTTCAAAGAGATTTGAAAAAATTAGCTTGAAATATGACTCTTTAAACAAAAAGTACCAAAAAAAAAGATTTTGTATAATTTTTTAGCAAATAGGAATTTTCAAAATTATTTCGGAAATTTTAATACTTCATCAAGTACTACCAAATTATAATAAAAGTTTTAAATTTCATGACATGTTTGTTTTTGAGGGGCCCACTTCAAGGAATTTTTAACCACAAGGCTTCGTTGTTAACGCTTTATTCTCCCCCGACTCTAGTTTAAGTTTTTAACACATTGGCGCGCATTTTGGGATTAGTTTCCAATCGTTCGGGTGCCTATAAACATATGTCCGAAAATCCATCGCTTTCGAGTTAACAATGTTCGTTTGACGCATTGTTTTCCAGATGGAATTTCTCCCAGCACGTCTTACAGGTGCTGTCTACAGGGACTTTATTCAGAACACCCTCCAAGACTTACTAGCAAATAAGAAACATGGGGCTTATGCTTGATGGAGCTCTAGCACATTTCAGTCTCTGTGTTCGAGAAGCACTAACTAGTATCTACTATGACAGATGGATAGGTACATGAGGTCAAGTTCTATGGCCTGCGCGTTCCCTGACTTATCTCTGGGACAATCGCAAACAATTGGTCTATGCAGCAGACCACCCGGATGCAGAAACTTTTCATCGACGTATCATGGAAGCCTGCAAAACTATTCGAAACCGTCAGGAAGCATTTGAAAGGGTGCAAAGGTCTATAATTCGACGAGTGCTTGCTTGTTTAGAAGCAAGAGGAAGACATTTCGAGCATATATTATGCGTTTGTGTGTGGATGTGCTCCAATCACCTACGTTGTAAGCTTTCATTAAAGGTTTTTCGAACATAAGTTTATTTTCTTGTTTTGGTGTAAGAAACCCGTCCCCAAAGTTTATGAGAGTATTTTTGAAACACCCTGTATGTTGGCAATATAGAGGGTGAATATAATTAAAGTTACGATTTCAAAAATCGATAATTTGAAAACTACTCGTCAGAATGACCTGATATTTTAGCAGAATAATCGTGAGACAATGGAATTTTGTTTGGCGAAGGGAAAAAAATAGTTCCAAAATCTGCCGATAGATAGTGCTGGCAGGGTAATGTCAGGGGATAAACCAAAAATGTATTCAGGAATTTTGTTAGCCAAAAGGAAACAATAGAGTTCAGGGGTTAACGAAAAATTTATTAGCAAAAAGACAAGAATACGTGTTTACAAGGACAACAGTAATAATGCCAAAAAAACAGCTTCATGGAACAAACATCTTAAGGATGATTAAGGCAGAAGTTGTTCGATATGCCCTCTGCCTTGTTCATAAACCCCTGAAGTCTATTGTATTCCTTTTGGCTAACAACATTCATGTGTTTCACGAATTCATTTTTGGTTTTTCCCCTGACATTACTCTGCCAGCGCTATCTATTGGCAGATTTTGGAACCAATTTTTTTTCCTTCGCCAAACAAAATTCCATTGACTAACGATTATTCTGCTAAAATATCAGCTCATTCTGACGAGTAGTTTTCAAATTATCGATTTTTGAAATCGTAACTTTAATTATAATCACCTGTATATTTAAATTACGGTACTTCTACCAGCCCTAAAAGTTGTACACAGAGTTCGTAAATACACTGTAGAATGATTTTTGCATAAAAACTTTAAGTTTAATCATATCTAAATTTTACTTATTTGCACATTTCAATCATAAATATTTTCAAATTGAATTTGTTGCCTTTCAGTTGAATCTGCGATGCTTATTCAACTGTTAGTAGAAATCATTTTTATCATTGAGTGTTGAGCAACTTTCCTAGCAAAGTAACGTATTTTTTATTTCTTGTGTGAAATAGAAACATAAAACGCCTACTTACGGTTGCAACTGAACTGTGGTAATTGCCATCCTCTTCCGTGTTCTCCAATGCATCGTATGAACGGGCTAGGTCCTGACATCCTATAGCCTATGCGGCATTTAAATTTTAAAATGGTGCCTTTCGGATAATGCGTCTTTAAGCGGGTTAAATTGAAAAAACCACCGGGTAAAGAAGGCGGAGATGAACAGTCATCTCCTAAACCTATAAAAAAATTAACATATATAATTCATAGCTCTATGATTTTAATATACTCGTAATTTAGTATTATTTATCAGATTTAAAGGTCTATTCTTGATATTGTAAGAAGCCAAATGTAAGCCCTTAATAATCTTTTAAAACTTTTTTAAAACTGGTTTTGAAGTGGTGAGTAACTGTGAAAGTCATGAAAGGCCAAAATTTGGTGTAAAAAATCATACGGCTCAAAAATAGAAACAATTTCTTTAACAGTAATTTATATCATGTCAGTTAAAAAAAATGCAAATGTGGTTTAAATAAGAGAAATTTCTTAATATCAAAATGAAGAATTTACATAAACGGTATCGTCTCGTAAAGAGGATAACTTTGATGTATATTTATCTCACAGAAAATCCTCTTGCAAATGAACATTTAGATCTACATACATATACAGGGTGTACCAGTGCCTAGCGTGATCAGTAATCCTTTGCATGATTACAAACTTAAAGTTCCTTAAGCAAAATGTTCAAAACTCAAATGTTAAGGGTCTAACCATCAAGCGAAGTTTGCTGAAAACCTGTCGAAAACGTCATTTAATTTCAACAATTGCCGCCGATTTAATTGTAATCGCCCCTTTGAATAAAATGAATGGCTGATGCGGAATATACATAAATGACATAACGGCGCATATAAATTTTGAGTTTTCGACATTTTCGATAAGGAACTTTAAGTTTATAATCATGCAAAGGATCATGCTAGGTACTTTATGACCGAAGCTAATACACCCTGTACAATAAAAATTCAGGTACATCTGTAAATATTCTAAAAACTTTTGAACCACTTATCCGATTGAGCATATATTTGCACCATATGTTCATTAGGTTCAGAGTAAGGTTTACATGTCCCGAAAGGGGGATTTGGGTAAAAATAATATACCTATATATGAAATAGGTTTGGTTTATGTGTGTTTGTTTACTCAAGAGATGGCGTAAGGGTAATAAACCGTGCAACGCTGGGCATATCACTTACAGTCTATGCAATAAAAAAAAAACTGACGTGGTGCCAGAATGTGCTATTAGCCAATCAGAAGCCTGGCTAGGCTTCTGATTACAAGCATCTAAAACCCAGGGTTATTCCCACCAATCAGGCCGTAGAAAATATCTGACGTCATATCTACCAATACAAACAGCATTTGGTGACGTAAATTTATGGATGTTTGTGATTTGGAAGTTTGTGATTTGCGACTTTTTGGGCTACTTTTATAGGAGACTTGGGCTACTAAATGGAAGTTTGTGCTACTTAAAAACACTTTTACATAAACGCCAAAACACATATTTAAGTCTTCGGGTCGAACTTCAGTTGAGTTTACGGAGGCAGCCGCCAGAGAGCATTCGGTAATGGAAGCCCAGGGCAAGGTATGTTGATCCCGCAGAAATGGTGGGGGGACACAAAAAATAAAAAAATTACAATTTTACTGTATATTTTTTCATTTAAAAATATTTTAATGTAAATTGCTATAGAATTTCGTTGTAAATATACATTTTATATTAAATTTAAAATTATCATTTGTTTGTTTAGAGTGATTAGTGAGACCAGCTGTAACTGTCATGGAAGAAAGAATAGATTGCTTTCTAGTCTTTCTTCCTAGGTAACTACAGTCGAGTCAACATATAAGATTCCGGATAATAGAACACCCCGCTCATGAAAGACACTTTCCATTTCTCCGAATAATTCACTTGTTTATTGTAAACTTTATAAGAGTGCGTTTCAATTACCCGACGGGTTCGTCCGTACTATGTAAAGCAAACTACTATTTCCGAAATGCTTATAATCAGTACTGTTGAAGAAGAGTGCCAGTTGTTTAAAACGGCTTTGATTACTTCACCTGCATTGTGCTGTGGTCGTAAGCGGCTGCAATGAGAAAACAAATGCATAGTAGAACGGTGAAATCCAAGAAGCTGTCAAGGCGAAGAAGGAAGCCTATTTGTTATGCCTTGCAAATAAGTCATCTTCGAGTCGAATGTGGTACACTGAGGCGCGAAAAGCTGCAGCAAAAACAGTATCAATAGCTAAAGCCAAGGCCTGTGAGAAGTTCGGAGAGAACTTGGAAGCAGACTATGGTTCGCAAACAACGTATTCTGGCAGACCATGCGCCACCTCTGTTGACAGAAGTCTCTTACATCACAAACTATTAGGAGTTCAGAGGAAGCTTCTGGAAACAGTAGAGAGAGTATTGCATAGGTGGAAGGAATACTTTGCATATCTTCTCAATCCGGTGACAGCAACAACTGAAGCACATGAGTTGCACCTTGGAGTGGAGGATAGTCATGGTAGTATCACCGAAGCAGAAGTCAGATGGGCAATTAAGTTCCTGAAGACTGCTTTAGCCATAGCGGATGATGAAACCCGGTCCGAGGTGTTAAAGATCTTAAATCAGGATGGCTGACTCGAGTGTCAAGTTGCTTGGATATCTGGTCAGGCCCCTAAGCAAAGGCAGACAGGAATTTTTATCCCTGTCTTCAAAAAGGGAGATAAGAGAGATTACAACAACTATCGAGGGATCTGTTTGCTCAGCATTTCTGGGAAAGTGTAGGCTAAGTGTCTGGAGAAGAGAGGTCGGAAAATAGTCGACTCCAAACTGTCGGGGGAACAGGTGATTTCCAACCTGGCCGCAGCACGACGGATCATATCTTTTCTCTAAGGCAGATCTTCGAGAAATCCTGGGAGTATGCAAAATATGTCTACGCTTGCTTTTGGACCTCGAAAAAGCATATGACAGAGATCCTCGGTAGAAGCTCTGGCAAGTGTTGCAAGAGTATGGAGTGAATGGGCAATTACTGGTTGTTATCATGTCTCTGTACAAAAGCTCTGAGATGTGTGTCCGGATGAATGGCATTAAGTCAAGACCGTTCAACGTTGTATTGGAGTCCGCCAAGCGTGCGTACTGTCGCCCCTCTTGTTCATTATCTTTATGGACTGGATAGACAGGGGCAGCCAAGGCGATGAGCGTGTTTGTGTGGGCGACTGCTTGGTGGAGAGGTTGCTCTTTGCTGACGACCTTGTCCTCCTTAGGCCTTTTCGCACTAACCTTCAGCATGCACTAGACCTGTTTGCAGCCAAATGTGAAGAAGCTGGGAAGAAGATCAGAGTGGCTAGGACTGAGGTTCTGGTCCTTTTAAGACAGCCTGCTCTCGATATTAGGGGAGCCCCATTGAGACAGGTGGAGAAGTTCAAGTATCTCGGAATTGCATTCACGAATGATGGGTGGCAGGAAAAAGAATTGGATGCTCGGATCGGTGCAGTAAGCTGTGTCAGACGTGAATGTGGTGATCATTGGTAATGAAACGTGAGCTGGATAACAAAGCCAAGCTCTCGGTCTTCAAATCTATATTTGTTCTCATTCTCACTTATGGTCATGAGGCTTGGTTAATGACCGAAAGAGTGCGATCGCGGGTACAAGCGGCCAAAATGAGATTTCTGAGAGGTGTGGCGGGTGTTACCCCACTAGACAGAGTGCACAGCAGCACAATAAGGGAGTGTTTTGGTGTTGAGCCGCTACTTCTTCGCATTCAGAGATCTCATTTGCGCTGGTATGGCCACGTGATACGATGATGCAAACTGGTCTTTCTAGGTAGTTCTTATTTTCCAAGCCGGTGGGTAAGAGATCAAGGGGTCGGCCTAGAACCAGGTGGCTAGACTACATGGAGAATCTGGGTTCCAGTCGCTTAGGTAATACCAGGGAAGACATGTGCCTGATGGCGGAAGTTCGCGATCGCTGGAGATCCTCCATAGGGCTGCTACCCGCGCGACCCTAATGGATAAGCGGGTTTGAAACGTAAGTAAGTTTATCATCAGTAATGACTGGCTTTCAGTGATCATAATAACATGCAGAACGCGAGGATGATTTTAGTTTGACTTTTTTGTCGGGTAACGTAAAGTGGCTTCACTGTAAATTTCAAACATAAATACTGTACCCAGTCTGAATATAAGGAAAGTCGATAGAACAATAATTAGCATGTGTATGTAACCGCCAGCATACTGCTATAGAAATTATAAATATTCGTGTTTAGCGATAGGTGTACAAAAAATAAAACTTAAAAGACATCGACTATACAATTATTGAATTAATCGTATACGATTACTTTTTAAATTTATTCACAAATAGTGATTGACATCAGGATTTGTTTTCTGTTGTAAATTTTTATTCGCTTTCCGCTCTGGTTAGAAGTAGCTATTGGTTTTCCCATTATCATGACGACAATTTTATAAACACTTCTCCTGTCTTCATTTTTTGGCAATGCATAAAATTAAAAGCTTTTAAAAACGACACTAAGGCACTACTCGTTTGACTAACTATTGTGGAGCATAAAAATTGGACTACTTTTAGGAAATTTTTCCGACTTTTTGCCGTTCGGCTCGCTACTTTCCGGAGTTAAAATCTGGCAACCCTGTGGATGGTCTGGAGGGGAAGGGGAGGAGAAGAGACAGCCAAAAAAGTGTAAGAGCCACGATATGAATTCATTTCAACGGGAATCTTTATGTTTTGAACAACTATTCATAGAGATCATTTACTCTGGAAATTAAAACAAACTTCGATTTTTCCTAAGAAAATCATATTAACTCTGGATTTTTAAATTATCCTAATTAAATATTTCCGAAAAAATATTTTCTGAAGCATTGTTTCTTCCTCAATTCCAATAACCCATTTGGTAAGAATAAAAAAAAAGAAAGAAGTTTAATTTAATAAAAATCTTCATTGTAATTAAATAATGTTGATAAAACTTCATTATCCGTCATCCGCGCTTTCCACTATACATTTTTTGGGAAAATTATAAAATAACAAAGGAATCTGATTTCAGGAAACTATCGGTGCCCTCTGAATTTTCTATTGTCATAATTTCCAATATCAAACAAAACATTACCTTTTTTAACTTTTTACTTAATAATTGACATGAATAAAATTCAAACTCTACTGTAGAACAATAGAGTAAATACTTATTCGAAAAAAAATTTGTAAAAATGCAGCAAAAAAATATTATTGTAGAACTAATTTCGATTTCACCATTCCATAAAATTTACTTATGAAGAATTGGTAAATAAAACGCAATGATTAGAGTATAAACTGTTGTTTTAGATTTATTATTATTTTATTATTGCTTAAGTGTAATGTTTAAATACGAGTTTTTTTTTATCATATATCTAGTATGATACTTTTAATGCATATTTTCTAATAGTTATAAAACTGATACAAAAGAATTTCAGGAAGCTGTAGTTTTTAATATTTTTAAAAAAATATTTTCTAATGTAAATTTATGTAATGTGTTATTCAGAAAAATGTTTCTCCTGTTCCTTTTTTCCAGTTTGTTTGGGTTAGAAAAGTATTTTTTTTTAATTTATTAATCGTCTGACAGGCTCAAAAATTGTCCATGAATTTACGTCGATGAAAAACGCATGCTGTTTGTATTGGTAGACAATGACGTCAGACATTTTCTACGCCCTGATTGGTGGGAAGAACCGTGGGTTTTATATGCTTGTTTCTGATTGGCTAATAGCACATTCTGACACCAAGCCAGTTTTTCTTTTATTGCACAGACTATAGTATAGCTATAAATATAAGAAATATTTATAAGAAATTGCTTCAGAAATATAGGCTGATCCAAACGAACATGACGGCACATGTTCTTGGAAACGCGTTGCACCACAGTGAATTTGATAATATGCAATGCCCTATGGGCGCAATATAAAAAAAATAAATAATAAAATGTAATTTGGTTATTCACTTTCTTCATCACTCTCTTTTCTCTCATAAAATGTCGTTTTCAGGGCCATACATATTATTAGAATCACGACATTTTTTGAGTCCTTTAACGATTCATTGGAAATGCCATTCGATACGATTTTTATCCATTTACCTAATTGTGTAACTATGACCTCCTTTATTATGACAGACCCGGTTTAATGGCAGATTTCTATTGTTACGTTTGGGGAAACTAGATTCTCTCAATTTTGCCACAGGAGCTATTATGGCGCTGTATATCTCCCTCTCTTAGAGAACCTGTATGTATAAGAGAAAAGACTACTAATTACATGGACGCCATTTTGTGCCAAACACTCTAATGTATTACTTTTTTATAACGGCTTGGCTGTTTGGTCAATTGAGACAAATTTTTTTTCTACATTTCATACATTCTAAAATTTCAATAACAGTTTCTTTAAATAGTTATTTCCTTGAAATGATGTAATTTTTTTAAATTATTTTATGGCGCTTACATAGGGTGGACACAAACACCTTCCACAGATTTCGATAGGATTAAACATAAAGGTTGGTGGCCATCTAAAAGTAACTCGTGTAAAAGGGTTTAGGTTAACACGCCTTCGTTTTTTAAAAAAGCGACATCAAAAGAAAACCTAAAAAAAGCGACGTCAAGGATTCAGCTTATATCAGCTCCTCCCTCTTACCTGCTTATATACCTAAAGAATTTGCACTAATTTCACCGGAATTAATTAAGACACTTGCCTGCAGTAGGGAAACTTGCGGGTACGAGTCTTAAGTGTCTGTCCTTTGTTTTTTCTTCAGTTGTTATAAGCGCCAAAAATAAAAAAAAGGATTTTACCTGAAGTTTTATTGTTAGAAATAACTTTTCATATAACGTAAGAAATTGAGAGAAAAGAGAGCGGGAGAAGATTTTATTTCGTTAAATATTTTTTTCCCTTCAATTCTTAAGAGAGCTTAAATCTGATATCTGAATCAGCTAGCCACCCATTGTTGAAACACGTGATCGAGCCATGGACCTAGGAATAAGGATCTTATTCCTAGTTTAATACTTTCTTCTTGCCACTATACTACTTTCATGGATCGAGCATCCTGTGAAAACCAAAGGGGGCGGGGTAATGCTTGAAAAAACCACAAGAGAATGAGAGAGTCGAACAGAGTGAACGTGAGGGGATTCTTCTCTGTCATGTATTACTGTATAGTACTGCATTCGATATAGCGGTAATTCAGGACTAACATCAATGAAAGATTGCCACAATGACAGCTGAAATGTGTTATCTAACCCTTCAAGCATAAAAATAGAAGGGTTTTTTATGCTCGAAGGTCTAACCCAATGTTTCTAAGCGGCAGCAGGGTCATTGGAGGGGGCGTTATATAGCAAGTGGATAATCGAGCAGTGAATTGTACATTTGTTCAGGTGAGACGTAAGCAGTGTTTACACGAAATAAACTGAAATAAGCAAGACGCCTGAATAACCAAAAGAGGTTTTCCACATTATGAAAAAACTAATAAGATAGACGATTTTCAGAAGAGTGGGAGAGAGGGAGGGGATGGTATCACATCTTCCAATAATCTGGGAAGGAAAACGTTGCCAATTCTTTCTTCATACACAATTGCTAACGCTTTTCTACGTAACCATATACTATCGAAACGAATGACTAGCTACTTGAGGTCATTAGGAAAATTTGACAATATAAGGCGCAAGCAATTACATGCCATATCTTACTGTTAGCATTGAAAGTTTCCAATAGTTCAATAATGGTATCATTAAAACACGCATCATGGAACCAATTTCGACTATCATTAATCTTACGTTATATTCATTGATGGCACGTCATTCCAAGTTTTTTGATATTTTACATGACATATCTTAGCATTGAAAGATTCAAATTGACAATAATGGTTCCACTAAACCACGTACCTTTGAACCAATTTCGTTTATCATTAATTTTACGATATATTCATTTATGACACTTCATTCCAAATTGTTTCCTATATTAGATGCCGTATCTTAGCATTGAAACTATCCAATGAACCATAATGGTTCCATCAAACCACATACCATTGAACATATTCCGACTATCTTTAATTTTAGGTTAATATTCAACCATAACATGTTATTTTAACATGCCATATCTTAGCATTGACAGTTTCTAGGGGACCAAAATGGTACCACTAAACCACAGACGCTTGAACCAGTTTTGAGTGATATTGATCATCAAGGAAGAACAACACGTGTCTTCACTTAATTCACAAGCCTCTTCTCTGGTTTAGCTATGGAATGCCATAGAAAGAACAGCATTGATCATTGCATAGGCCATTTATGCATAAAACTGTATAGTGAAAAACGTGGTCCCCTATATTATTTGTGACCTTCTGAACCGGAAGTAGTTCATCGATTTCTTCCACCAACGAACTCACTCTTTCGTTTTCCCTAAGTTGTCGAATGGCGAAAACGGAAGTCGAAAATTCGGAACCGTTCGAACTTTAGAGCACCAACAGACAGACAGACGGACGGAAGGACGCACATTGTGAAAACATAAGTACCTGAAGAGACATACTGAAGATGGCTACTTGGTAGCCGAAATGTATACATATATGATATATATAAACTTCTTTTGTGGACAAGTAGAGTTTCCTTCCTCTCTTTCTTTGATACAAGCATCCACAGATTCCTAAGGTCGGTGTATTTTATTTCTTCATTAATAAGTACCT
Source organism: Rhysida immarginata (assembly GCA_023313115.1). Taxonomy (NCBI): domain Eukaryota; kingdom Metazoa; phylum Arthropoda; class Chilopoda; order Scolopendromorpha; family Scolopendridae; genus Rhysida; species Rhysida immarginata. The sequence continues at coordinate 374,845 of JAHWFO010092500.1, forward strand.
ATCGGTCCTAATAATATGGAATTTGTATTCAACAATGGTCTTTAACAACAGAACGAGCGCTCATTATGAATACGGGGATGAGTATATTTTCAACAATTGCTCCTACCGTTTAAATATAATAAAAAAATTAAAATTTATTGATTTAAATATTGAACCGATAATAACAAACGAATATATTTACCTTGCATAAAACATTATTGGATTCACGTGCTGGAATCCAAAGTTTACCATTAAGTTCACATTTAACTTTCACTGCCCAAATTCGGCGTTGCTCATCGTCTCTGGGAAATGTAGACTTTAAAGCCGTTTTTCCCACTGTTCGAACAACCTACTGCAGCACAATTAGGCATTATGCTTTTAGTTTCATAAATGTTTTTAATTCGGAAATAAAATTACAGATGGCGACGTCTAAATACTGTTGCATAACATGATACAAGTATCGGCATTGCAAGGCATTTGCTAGCATGGTTAGCACATAATGGCGTCCATAAATCACGTGCTGGCTCTAACCAATCGTTTTTGTTCAGAGGTGGAAGCAATAAATATAACAGAATTTAAGAGGTGATACTTAAAGAACCTCAAACGTAAGAATAGACATGGCTCGTTTAAAAAAATTTTTATTTTTGGTTTAAGAATGAGATTTATTTATGAAATACAAAATTCTGTACAACAGAATATTCTAAATTATATGATTCAATTGAGGAATTGGCATTGTGATCTCCATTGCAAAAGAAAAAAATATTTCTCAAAAAAAAATAAAAATGGAACGTACGTTATTTAAATGTACGTTTATACAGCAAAATACTGTAATGAGAAATATCAATCGCTACATTGTGCGAATTGAGTTTAAATATCTAAATATTCATTGAGACAGACTAATTCCGTATAAGGAATAAGAATTGATTGGATTTGATTTATTTGGTATTAACGTCCTTTTCAACTGCCATGGTCATTTCAGGACGACGTTATAGGGGCCGCAGATTTTGCCTCGCAAGGGTTCTTTAACGTGCAGCCGACAAACGACCACACGGAACCAACGGCTTTACTTCCCTTCCGAAGGAAGTGCGTGATCTCAGGATATTCCCCCTGAAAAAAAATCCTCGTCGTCCTCGGGAATAAGGAAGAAATTTCAAATTCTATTTATGTGTAAAGGAAGATTATGAAGTAATAGTTAATTATTAAAAAAAACTGAAATATTCAGCATGGCATTCCTTATATGCGTTATTGTTGAAATAGTAAAAAAAATAAAATTCATTATTACCTTACGAGTAAACCCGCAAAAAATGCTGCTAGATAGAGAATCATGGATGCCGCGAGAAAGTGAGAAATTTACCTGTCTGAGTCAATTGTAACGAACTAAACATCGAGCGACAGGGTAGGAACAGTTTATAAAGGCATTGGAATGAAATGAAAGTTGAACGCCATGACTGCGATAGAAAAGGCGTGGAGGACCAGAAGGGAATAGAACTGGCCAAGCCAGAAGCTGGAAGTGGTCTGTCTGAATGAACAAAAACAGTATTTATAAAAAGAACACTAATAATAGTCCGGCACAACATCCTCGTGGTCACGAAAATTATTTGCGAGGGACAACTACAGCAGACAGCGATTATCACGTGGATTTTTATTAACATTTATTTAAACAATAAAAAACTCAACAATCATTGTCTGCAAACTAAAAAAACGTAAATAAAAAAATAGAATAATTATGTACTAATAAATATTATTACATCTATTTTACAGCAAAAAATCTGAGTTTTCCCGAACAGTTTTCGATTTCTCAGTTGTCGTATCTCTGATACATACAGTATCTCTACCCTCTCTGATTATTTACAGCAAACGAAAAAATACAGATCGTTAAAACCCAAGTTGGAGACAATGAAGGGCAGATTGTTGCTTGGACAATAATCGGTGACTTTTCAGTGACGTTAAAAATAAACTGAAAAGTATTCACTTCATTAACCAAATATGGATCTCCTTTTATTCGCGATTTAACACCACTTTTAAAATAAAAAGAGTCTATGCACTTTATTATTATTATTTTTTATTTTGTTTGCACTACATATTGCTTATCTCAGTTGGTAAAGAGAGGGAGGTTAACAGCGCCATGGCAAATTTGAGACACGTCAAAACCAGCAATGGAAGTTAGTCATTAAAACAGATCTGCAATAATAAAGGAGGTCATCGTGTAAGAAACCAACACCACCTAGACAAGAAGGCCTGTTTTGGACTGAATTTTACTATTACAATAATGATGGAAATGAGTATGCATTTCGAGAAATTGCAACATTTGCACTAAGAGTTCTCTCTTCCTATCGGCAATGCAGGAATGTTTGGGTGTAGTAATTTCCTTACTATGTAACAGGTGTTTAGAATTGTGGCTTTCTGTAAGGTTTTGTATAAATGTGAGTTTAAATTTAGTGTTGACAGGCTTTTGCGTAGCGAGTGTAGAATAACCCCATGTGCAAGATCCGTATATTTAGTGATTTTGTCCGTGTATGTATTTTGTAAATTGTGTGTGTTGGGGATGGAGATATTAATTATGTAAGTCACTTTCTTTTGCTTATCTACTAGTGTAATGTCTGGTCTGTTATGAGGGATAGTTTTGTCATTGATTATAGCTCTGTCAAAATATAGTTTATGTGTGGTGTTCTCTAAGACAGTGTCGGGGATATAATTATAGTAAGGAGTGTGAATGTCCCTTAGCTTGTGTATCTTAGCTAGATGTTGATGTATGATGTTGGCTACCTGATTATGTCTGTGTAAATAATCTGTCTGCGTGAGTATTTTGCAACTGGATATGACGTGTTGGATGGTTTCCTGCAAGACCCGTCAGTCGAATCTTTGATATGTTTTCTGTAGCTTTTAGTGTTAATAAACTGGTCTTGTATGGCAATCATGGTTCCTTCAGTTTCCCCAAAGAGACTCCCTTCACTCAACCAAAAGTTCGACGCTTTTTTGTCGACGTGTGGCCGGTTGAGGTCAGAAGGATGTTTACCGTGGAGTTGCTTTCCGAGCCATGATTGAAGTTTTGTGCATGTTGCAGGAATGTTATGGGTGTTCTGCATGCTGTTCAGATTCAGAGGTGTGTATTTTGTATCAACCATGCAGACTGCTTTGTGTAATGGTGATGTGTGTTCTTTAGAGTAAAAGAATTCTGTGAGTGACTGAGTCTGTTTCTGGTGTAGATCTGTTATGTCTATAAGACCTCTGCCTCCCTCTTTCAATAGCTGTGTGTGGATGGTGCTTTCTGTGCTTTGTAAGCAGTTTAAGTTGTTTTCTTTTCGAGTCCCTCAAGATCTGTGTGTGTCTCACTGTATGACTCCAAAGGAGTAGGAGAGTATTGGCGTGGCATAAGTATTGATGGCCTTGATTAAATTTCTGGAATTTAAATGCTTTTTAAGTATTGTCTGTAGCCTATGAAGATATTGTTTAGTGAGTGTATTCTTTATGAGTTTGTGCTCCAGAAGCTTGGCTTGCTTAAATCTTAGATATTTGTAAAATTCGTCGTTTTCCATAGCAGCAATGTGATCTGGTTCATCTAATGTGAAGCCCTCTTCCCTGAGTACTCCATTTTTAATGTGAATGGTTTTGCATTTGTCCAACCCAAATTGCATTTGTATATGTTTTGAAAAGGTTTGTGTAATGTCAAGTAATTGGTGCAATTGTGTTTGTGTGGAGGCGTAGATTTTCATGTCGTCCATGTAGAGTAAGTGTGAAAGCGTGTAGTGGCAGCTTTTATTATGTTTAATTGTTTAGCCGTAAGTTGTGCTATTCAGTCTGTTGGAAAGTACATTTAATGCAAGACAAAACCAGAGTGGGCTCAGTGAGTCACCCTAGAAGATGCCCCGGTTTATCTGTATTTTGTCAGTCGTGATGGTTTCGCTGTTGAGTGTCAGGTGTAGCGTAGTTCTCCAATGCAGCATTGTACTTTCTAAAAATGTGATAAGTGTAGGGGGTTATTTTAAGTGTATATTCGTAGTGTATATAAAAGCCATGAGTGTGGGACACTATCAAAGGCCTTTTTGTAATCAATGTAGGCTGCATGAAGGTGTCGATGTTTATTGTGAGTTTGCCGTAGGACCACACTGTCTATCAGGAATTGTTCCTTACAACCCATGTGATTTCGACGGCATCGCTTTTGTTGCTCAGTGAAAATGTTGTTTGTATCTACGAGTGTATAAAATTTTTGCGATACAGGCAGTTATTATTTTGAAAAGTGTAGGCAGGCATGTGATAGGTCTATATTGTGTGGGTTCTGTAGTGTTATGTGACCTTGGTACCATGTATGTTATTTCTTGTGTGAGGAAATGTGGCAATGTCTGTAGTGTTTGCAAAGTGTTGGAGATCTGTTTTGCAAGGGCCAGATGCAAATAGGTGAAGCGCTTATACCAGAAGTTCTGAATCCTATCTACACTTGGAGCCTTCCAATTGTGAGTACGTTTAATGATTTGTGAGAGTTCTTCTGCTGTTATGTCAGTATAAGGCATGTTTGATAGTGTGGATGCTAATTGCTCCTCTTCTTTGATATAGCTAGCTTCCCTATTATGCTCAACTGAGACAGACCAAAGAGACGACCAATAATGTTGGAGTGCTGTTTGTGTTGGCAGACCAGTATTTTGTGTCTGTGTATAATCTTTGTTTAACTGCTTATAGAATGTCTTCTCATTGTTTGCGAATAACTTGTTCTGCTGTTTGCGCTGAGTGCATGTTTTTTATCTCTTCAGGCGTTGTGTTTTTGCAGCTAACTTTTGTTTTAATGTGTCCATATATTCTGTAATGTGTTGATTGTGCTGCTCATGTCTGGTGTGTGTTTTAATCTTCTTAAATAATTGTCTGAGGCGTTGTTCTGCTTTGATGAAGTGTTGTTTTTAGTGTACTGTGTAAGTCTATCTAACTGCTTGCGGATTTCGTCAATCTCAGACTCAATCCACTTTTGCCATTTAAGTTTCTGTTGGATGTATAATTTTTGTGTGTTCTTATGGATTGGTTTCCTACCCAGTGTGGATATAACTGTAAGAGCCCCAGCGTAAATAAGTAGGTGTATGTATTGTATTCTAAAGATAGATTTTCTTCAATGAATTGTGGTAAGATATATGTGTTCATGTAAGTTAAAATTTCCCCTGTTTTAGTGTTTATGTTTACTTTAGGTATACCTGGACTTTGTGTGGGATCTGTTCTCGTGTAAACTGTAAGGTATCTTTGTAGGGTGTCATTTAATGTTTCAATAAGTTTGGTATTCATGTTGTGTTGTGGATGAATATCATGGTGAAGTTCATTGTTGAGTGTGTGTTCTACAAGTTCATTAGTGATGCCATTAGTGTTTGATTCTGTGTGTTGAGTGTCGGTTTGTGTAGATGTCTCGTGTTCTTGTAGCTGCTGTGCAAGTTCTTGCTTTATTTTCTTTAGCGTGGGTAAGGGTATTGAATTGTTCATAACAATTGTGCGACGCTGATCTGCAATGCGTTGTTCAATGACTGTGATGTGAGGATATGTCTCTTTGAAAATGTTATATAACCGTTGTCTGTACGCTGTAGTATCAGTTTCCAATTTAGTGACTGCGTAGTAGGCTCGCATGATAAAACAGTTTATGTCATTGGTCCATTTCATGCGTTGGCGTGGCTTGCCTGCCTTAGTGGTCAAGGGCAAAGATACTCTTGAAACACTAGGGACAGGTTGTGGCATTGCAGTAGCCGAACAGGGGTTGGTGCTGCTTTCGCCACCAGTGGCCCTGGGAGATTGTGGCATATTTTTCGAACGTGAGCCTCTGCCTAACCCACGAGCGCGGCCCTTGGTAACCTGGGTGACGTCCGAGCCGGTATCAGATAACGCACTAGCACTAATCATAGTGATCACCAATAACTAGGTGGTCCTGTTAGCCATCTCTATCATCAGCAGGCCCTTGGTTGATGTAATCAGCTCTTCAGTCCTACTGGGTCATCTGGACCCTCAAGATTAATCTAAGGGTAGAGCAGATCAGACCCATCTCTCTAAGATGTTGCCCCCCTCACACGACGCGGACGTAGGACCACACGAGGGTTATTATTATTATTATTATTATTATTATTATTATTATTATTATTATTATTACAGTTATCAACTTTACAAAGACAAAATTTCTTATTCTTTCACATAATAATCTTTAAACGATATTAATATAACCCCAAAACCCGAAGCCCTTTTTGGGCTTGTATGGATATAAATTAGGGTTTATAATATACAGGTTAGTTCATTTAAGTGTAGACATAGAAATATCTCGAAAACAAAGCGTTGTACAAAAAAAATGTCCGAAATCAAAAGTAAAAAGAAAATTACTTATGGAGGAATCAATTTTTACCTCTTCCCTTTGTTCAAACGACTCCAAATATGGGAAATTGGTTCATTTCCGCTGACAATACAATCCAGTAAAAAAAAATTTCAAAATTCGAATTTTTAAAAAGGATTAAATCTGATTTTCACATAATTTTTCAACCCGGTTAAGGTAGTAGGCCACTTATTCAGGTTATCTTCATTTTCACATGTTTATACCAAAACATGGATTAAAAATTGACTGCAAATACAAGACTAAATAGAATAAAATAAAAAATTAGTTAAGGCATCGTTATCCAACGATGTAAGGGTTTTTTAGCATCAAAATGTTACGAGCAGTAGCAGCTCGTGACTGTAATACGTAAGTGGAGGGCACAAATACAAAATTTCAGGTTCTTTGGCCTTTTCGTACAAAAGTTTTAGCTTGATTGTATTTGGAGCCTCGAGGCCCCTGCCGAAGCCTCAAAGGACTATATCAATTTTAGTGTGTAATGGCTAAAATTTTAAGAAACACATTATAAATATAAAAACATTTCAGGTTTCTGGACTTGTGGTTTTAAATTTATAGCTTGATTTGAGATTGAGAATAAGTTCTTGGAATCTTGAAACTTTTATGGGGACACCTCCAGAATACAAGGTTTGAAGTTCTTCAGCACCTTGATTATGTGCAGATGATGTATTTGCAGTACTTGGCTTTTTCTTTATTTCTTACAGCTTTGTGAGGCAAAGAAGGAACTTGAATATGCTTTATAAACGACGGTTTAAGAAATATCCTTATAAGGCACGGATAGCTATGAATGTAAGGTAATTTGTGCTCGACTGAACACAACGTGATACTAATGAGAAAGCTATGAGTGTCGCTGCCATCTCGTGGTGGACTCTGGTCCCAGCAAATATTTGGACTTTGATGTTTATTGCATTGTATGTCATATTCTTTTTTTACACGATTCAAAGGGACAGTGATGGTTCCGCAATGTTTCGTCTTTTCACATGATAGCACTTCCTAAACACCAATAGATGGCACTGCAACTCAAAATCAACCAAAAGTAGACCTTGATGCTTTTTGCAGTGTACCCTTCAAATGTTTATCGTTGTTGGCCCACCATCAAAGTAGTGAAGGTCTATGTGTTCGTTTCAAAAACTCAAAATTTCTTTTTTTTTTTGCTGTAATCGACTTTAAAACTCATGATTCGAGAAGATATGTTGAAATTTTGAAAAAAAAATCCCGTCTATATGTACGGATGGACTTTTGTGCAGCTAACTCCTCTGAAACGGCAAAATAGCAGAACCAAATAAAAATTAGTAATACTTAGAGAGTACCTTAAATTGTGGCTTAGCGTATATTTTATGTAAAATGGGTAACCCTTTTTTATAGATTAATTTTATAGATTAATTTTATAGATTAATTAGTACGGACTCCTCTCAATAAGGCGATTTTTTTTTTGTAAATGACCTGTTTGGTTGTGATGAGCTGTTTTGGAGTTATTTACTAACTCTCCCCCTCCAGACAATTTTTTTTCCTAAAGACTGTTCCAAACTTAGAGAGGTTCTTTAACTATGCATTGATGTATTTTTGACGGAAATGGGCTAAGTCTTTTTAGAGAAATTAATATTTTTTTTAAAAAAAACGAAGAAATTATCAAAAACATTCAGTTCAACACCCCAAACACAATAAAACTGCCATGAACAGCGTATGATTGAAAACAAAATTCTTTGTTTCCGTATGAATCCGTATCATCAACTCGAGGTAGGCCTGTGCGAATGTTCATTCCGCCATTCCAATTTATTTTTTGAGATGGATAATTGCGCGAGATTGCCACCAGACGCCAGTGCTCACGACGCAGTGCATGCTGGGATGACGTCATAATTGAAACATGAGACTTGCTGCCTAGAATGTGATGAGCACGCACGTGTTGACATTAGTAGCAGAGACTGATACACATATAAACTTTTCTTTTTCATGTAAGCTCATATCCTACTTTCCTTTAACCAACAATAAATGTAATCGATCCACAACAATAATGGTAGCCGGCCGTGGTTAGAGGATGAAGGTTAAATAGCCGAAGAAGATACGAGGCTGACGATAAAAAGCACCTAAGACAAATCATCTGTGGGACTCACCGCCGACGGAACAAAGTTCATCGTTGGACTAACCGCCAACAAGAAACCCGGGGAATCGCACGGAGCCAAGATGGAGAGAGTGGCAAAGATCGAGCAACTGACACCGGAGAACTACGCCACATGGAGATTTAAGGTAAAGACTGTTTTACGTGCTAAAGGGTTGTTTAAATTAGTAATCGAAGAAAATGAACCGCCAGCCGGTAACAGTCAGGAGGAAATTAAGCTGAGGGACGAATGGGAACAAAGAAATTATGAAGTTCTAGAAATCATAGTCCTAACGCTATCACAACCTCAGGCCAGCTTATATATCAGAGAAAGGAATGCCAAAAAATTATGGGAAAGGTTGGAGGAGAAACATGCAGGCAATATACAGGATAAAAAAAATTAATTTAATATTAGAGTTAAGACAAATTAAGATGAGGTCGGATGAAACCATGCGGAGTTATATAGACAGAAATATAAGCCTTGTGGAGTCATGCGCGTGCGTAGGGGAGGAAATAGAAGACCGAGAATTAAGTCATATATTAATTAATGGGGTCAATCACAAATATGATGGAATAAGCGCAGCATTAAGAAATTATCGTGGCGCGAAGCTAGCCGATTTAACACAAAGGCTAGAAGAAGAAGAAAAAATAATAACTCAGGATAACGCTGTGGAACAAGCATACAAGGTCGGAATAAGACGGAGGAAAAACAATGATAGTCGCATCTGTTACGTCTCCCGAAAAATGGGTCATATTGCAAAATTTTGTCGTTTTAGGTTAGACAATAAGCCTAAGAAAATCATCATGCCAACGCGGAACAGAATAAGACTGGGTCAGAAAGAAGAGAAAGGCTGCATAATAATCGAAGCACTAGAACAAATAGAGATAAAAGGGAACAACACGTTCAATCCGCACTTAGGGCTGAAACGAGCACGTGTTTACTGAACAAAGGGCAAAACGAACGCAATGGAATGAAAAATGGCGGCAATAGCGAACGCGACCGATAACAATAGAGATGACGACAGCAATATTTGGTGTCTTGATTCTGGGTGCACTCCGCACGTGACGTAATGGAATGGTTAACGGACTGGGAAGACGAGTGTGGTTCTGTGAAAGTTGCTGAGGCAGGGTATGGAAATGGAAATTGTAGGAAAAAGGCAACGTTAAGTACACGACAATAACGAATGCAGGGCACGCGTTGATAACATAATTCATAATGTCAAATATGTTCCAGATTTAAGAACTAATTTATTGTCAGTCCGCGACATAGTCAGGAAAAATAATTCCGTAATATTTGACCAGATGGGGGCTAGAGTCATAAACAATGACACTGGTAAGGTTATAGCGGAAGCCACAGAATCAGAAAAGATGTACATTGTAAAGGGTAAAGCTGGCAAAGGAGGCGATCGCACTGTGAGCTGTATGAAATGTACACAGTCAGATATAGATAAAGAAACATGGCATAACAGATTAGGGCACGTCTGTGAAGAATATCTCGATTTGATGAGGAATAAAGATTCGGTTCGTAGCTTCAAGTTTCGCGATAAAAAGCTGGTAATGTGCGAATCATGCACAAAAGGGAAATTAGTCTGCGACAAGTTACCTAGGGTATTTAACGAACAGGCTGCAGACAAACTGGAACTGATGCACATGGACTTATGTGGACTCATGCAATGCAAATCAATTGGGGAGTCACTTTACATGTTAGTGATTGTAGATACATACACGAGAATGATCTTCACGTATTTCCTGAAACGGAAAAATGAAGCGCTATCCAAATTCATAGAGTTCAAAAATTGGGCAGAGAATCAGGTAGAAAGAAAGATCAAAATTATCAGGACAGATAATGGGTTGGAATTCGTGTGCAGGGATTTCGAAAACTTACTCAAAAAGGCAGGTATTAAGCACCAAAGGACAGTGCCAGCGAGTCCTCAGAGTAATGGTGTAGCAGAAAGGGCTAACAAAACGCTCTTAGATAAAGCAAGAACCATGCTAATACACGCGGGACTACCCCAGAACTTTTGGGCAGAAGCAGTAGCTACAAGCGCGTATTTGCACAATCGGACAGTAAATAGCATGAATAAGGAAATAACGCCACTAGAGAAATAGTACAGGAGGACGCCATCGTTAGCGCACCTGAGAATATTCGGGTGCTTGGCGTATACAGCATCAAGGGTAACAAGAGGCATAAACTCAACCCGAGAGCGGAAGTCGGAATTTTCGTGGGCTATGCATTGAATAGGAAAGGTTATAGAATATACGACCCAGAACATAACATTGTAAGCGAAGTTAGAACAGTTAAGATGGATGAAGGTACCCTTGGAATAAATTACTTCAAGGAGTTAGAGACCGATAATACAGAGTCGGAGTGTGGGCAAGAGAGCTGGATAGAATACAGGTTAGGTAACGCAGAAGTAAGGACGGATGAAAATGGGGACAATATTCAAGAACCATGTATAGTTGAGGTCGAAGATAATACTGATCAAACTGATGAACTGAGAGGGAGACCTGGCAGAAAAAGGGGTGATACGAACGAGATTATACAAATTAGGCGCATGCAACAAGCGGAAGAAAGAAAAGGAAGGCTCCTGGAAATGGGCATCAGAAGATCGGAAAGAATCAGAGAATAGGCAGATATAGCGGAGATGGCACTGAACAATTATAAAGAGACACAGGAATCTGCATTTAGGGAGGAATGGAACAAGGCTATGGATGAAGAAATTAACTCGTTGAAAATGCATCATGTATGGGAATTAGTGGAACGCAAACAGGGGATGAAAGAGGTAGACTCCAAATGGGTATTTACGATAAAAGATAATCCTGATGGAACGGTTAGAAGAAGGAAGGCAAGGTTAGTCGTTATGGGAAACAATCAAAGACCTGGTATTGATTTCGTAGAAAGTTATTCTCCAGTCATAAAGATGGAATCATTTAGGGCATTAATAGCGATTGCAATCAAGGAAAATATGAGCATAGAATTCAGGGATATTAAAACAGCCTACTTATATAGCGAGCTGAATGAAGAGATTTATATGAGACAGCCGATGGGTTATGAGCAAGGTCAGGATCTAGTATGCAAGCTCAAGAAAAGCTTGTATAGATTACCTCAATCGGGAAATTGTTGGCACAAGAGGCTCAGAGAGGTTATGCTGGAATTGGGACTAAAGCAATTGGATAGTGATCCATGTATATTTATGAGCAATGGAAATGATTAAGTGTATATTGGCGTTTACATCAATGATTTGTTATTCGTAGGGGATACAGCTAATATAAAGAAATGGGTTATTAAACTGAGGGGGCATTTCCAATTGACGGAGGTAACCAGCAACGATTCGTTCCTGGGGATTTAAAATTAAACAATCACAGCACGGCATTCAGATCTCTCAATCTCATTACGCAATGAAGATCCTGCGACGATTCGGAATGGAGGCGTGCAACCCAACCAAAACTCCAGCGGACGGGAATCAAAATTTCGACAAGTATGAACAGTCGCGAAGTGTAGACAAGAACTTGTACATGGAAATGATAGGTTGTTTGATGTATTTAGTCGTGGGTACACGACCCGATATAGCATATTGTGTTAGCTGCCTATCACAATATTCAAGTGATCCCAAACAGATACATCTTACAGCCGTGAAGCGTGTGTACAGATACATAAAAGGAACTTCTGATCTGGGACTATTATACGATGACAACCCAGGACAGTTAAGTTTGTGCACGGACGCAAGTTGGGACTCCACGAAGGACGCAAAGTCATTTGCTGGATATGCCACGAAAATAGGCAACTGTGTAATCAGCTGGAAAAGCAAAAAGCAAACTTTAGTCGCCATGTCTACATGTGAGGCGGAGTTGATAACCATCTGCGAGGGGGTACATGAACTTACTTACTTACTTTTCAAACTCGCTTATCCGTTAGGGTCGCGGGGGCAGCAGCCCTATAGAGGATCTCCAGCGATCGCGATCTTCCGCCATCTTTAAGTGTAGGCTAGCCACCTGGTTCTAGGCCGACCCCTTGGTCTCTTGCCCACCGGATTGGAAAATAACAACTGCCTAGGAAGACTAGTTTGCGGCATCCGTATCACGTGGCCATACCAGCGCAACTGAGATCTCTCAATGCGGAGAAGTAGCGGCTCAACACCTAAAGATTCCCTTATTGTGCTGCTGTACACTCTATCTAGTAGGGTAACACCTGCCACACCTCTCAGAAATCTCATTTCGGCTGCTTGTACCCGCGATCGCACTCTTTCGCTCATTACCCAAGCCTCATGACTATAGGTGAGAATGGGGATAAAGATAGATTTGAAGACGGAGAGCTTGGCGTTGTTACCCAGCTCGCGTTTCGTTACAACAGATCGCCACAATTCACGTCTGACACAGCTTGCTGCACCGATCCGAGCATCCAAATCTTTCTCGTGCCATCCATCACTCGTGAATGCAATCCCGAGATTCTTGAATTTCTCCACCTGTCTCAATGAGGCTCCCCTAACGTGGAGAGCGCACTGAGCAGGCTGTCTTGAAAAGACCAGAACCTCGATTTTAGCCATACTGATCTTCATCCCACCTTCTTCACATTTGGTTGCAAATCGGTCTAATGCATGCTGAAGGTTCGTGCGAGAAGACCCAAGGAGGACAAGGTCGTCAGCAAAGAGCAACCTCTCCACCAGGCAGTTGCCCACACAAACACGCTCATCGCCCCGGCGGCCCCTGTCTATCCAGTCCATAAAGATAATGAACAAGAGGGGCGACGGTACGCACCCTTGGCGGAGTCCAACACCTACGGTGAACGGTCTTAATTTAATGCCATTTATCCGGACGCACATATCAGAGCTTTTGTACAGACACATGATAGCAACCAGTAATTGCCCATCCACTCCATACTCTTGCAAAACTTGGCAGAGCTTCTCCCAAAAAACTCTGTCATATGCTTTTGCGAGGTCCGCAAAGCAAGCGTAGACCTCTTTTGCATACTCCTAGGATTTCTCAAAGATTTGCCTTAGAGCAAATATGTGATCCGTCGTGCTTCGGCCAGGTCGGAAACCACATAGCTCTACGACAGTTTGGAGTCGACTATTTCCCCATTTCTCTTCTCCAAACACTTAGCGTACACTTTCCCAGGAATGCTGAGCAAAGAGATGCCTCGATAGTTGTTGCAATCTCTCCGATCTCCCTTTTTGAAGATAGGGATCACAATTCTTGTCTGCCATTGCTTAGGGGCCTGTCCAGACATCCAAGCAGCCTGACACACTCGAGTCAGCCACAGGATACCATCCTGATTTAAGGCCTTCAACATCTCGGAACGAATTTCATCATCACCGGCAGCTTTGCCAGTCTTCAGGGACTTAATTGCCTATCTGACTTCTGTTTCAGTGATACTACCATAACTATTCTCCGCTCTAAGATGCTCCTCGTATGTCTCAGTTGTTGTTGTCACCGGATTAAGAAGAGATGCAAAGTCTTCCTTCCACCTATGCAATACGCTCTCTTCCGTTTTCAGAAGCGTCCCATCTGAACTCTTAATAGTTTGTGATGAAAGAGAGTTCTTTCCACGGAGGCGGCGCACGGTCTGCCAGAACACCTTGTTTGCCGAACCATAGTCCGCCTCCAATTTCTCCCTGAACTTCTCCCAGGCCTTGGCTTTAGCAGTTGATACTGTCTTTGCTGCTGCTTTTCGCGCCTCAGTGTACCGCACTCGACTAGAAGTTGACTTATTTGCAAGCCATAGCAAATAGGCTTCCTTCTTTGCCTTGACAGCTTCTTGGACTTCACTGTTCCACCACGCAGTCCTTTTCTCACCGCCCTGCGCCACACTCAGCCGCTTACGACCACAGCACAATGCAGCCGAAGTAATCTCAGCAGTTTTAAACAACTACTACTTCTCTTCAACAGTATCACGATCACTGGGTAGTTCTTTAAAACTTGAAGATGTGTTATCTGCAAAGGGCTTCCTCACTGCTCTATCCTCCAATGCCTCCCATTGGATGCGCTAAGTTTGTCTGAACCTAGTACTTCGTTTGGTTGGCATGGATTCAGATAACTGCAAAGTGCAGACAACAAGGTGGTGATCAGTTGATAGTTCTGCCCCTCTTCTCACACGAGTATCCAACACTGGTCGGAATAAGTCGGCTGAAACAATTACAAAATCAATCAGTGACTTCTGGTCCATTGCATCCCTGTACCAGGTATACTTATGGACATCCCTGTGCTGGAAGAAGGTGTTTGTGATGGAAAGTCCATTGTTGCAACAGAGATCCAACAAGCACCTCCCATTCGCATTTAAATAGGGTTCACCATTCCTCCCAATCACGCCCTTCCACGTTTGGTCATCAGCCCCTACGTGTGCATTGAAGTCGCCTATCAGGAGGACAGAATCTGCACTCCCTCTCTTGTTAAGAGCAGCATCAACTTCATCTAGAAAAAGTGGGTACTCTGTGACTGCATTCGGAGCATAGGCAACGAATAGACAGAGAGACCGTTTCCCTATCTGAAACCTCAGGAGACACAGTCGTCCACCTAAGGAGGTCCAATCTGCAACATAATCTGCCAGCCGGGGACTTGTGAGTATCCCCACTCCCGCCTGGGCAGTCATGTTAGGGTCGACACCAGAGTAGAAAAACTTCCACCCTCCTTCTAAGTCCACAGTTCCAGAACCCGGACGTTTCGTAGAGGTAACACCTATGATATCCAGTCAATACCGTTTGGCTTCCTCCACTAACTCTGATTTCTTTCCTGTCATGGAGAATACGTTCCAAGTGCCAGTTGACAACACCCGATCTCGTTGTCGCTTTACCCGTTTCTCCTCCTGGGTAAAGGCATGCGCTGCCCCCGACCGTTTCCCCAAGCGCATAGCGAGTGCACTGGTGGGGCTTCTCGAAGGCATTGCTCCGAAATAACAGCCGGGAGACTGTCGACTATTTTTCGAACGAGAGCATCTGCCTAACTCCCAAACACGGGTGACTTTAACCTGCGCTACACCCGATGCAGTATGAATTCTCTCATTAATCGACATCGTGAGATATATGTTTGTTTATATAAATCTCATTTTTTTTAAAAAAATTAATTTCTCTAAATAGGCTAAGCCCATTTCCATGTAAAATGGCCAATGCATAGTTTAAGAACGCCACCGTCTGAATTTCAAAAAAAAAAAAAAAATTGACGGGTGGGTTTTTTTGCGGGAGGGAATAGTAAATAACTCCAAAATGGCTCATCAAAACCAAAC
This sequence comes from Rhysida immarginata, assembly GCA_023313115.1. Taxonomy (NCBI): domain Eukaryota; kingdom Metazoa; phylum Arthropoda; class Chilopoda; order Scolopendromorpha; family Scolopendridae; genus Rhysida; species Rhysida immarginata. Next base: position 390,472 of record JAHWFO010092500.1, read on the forward strand.
AAGTCATTTACAAAAAAAATTTCGTCTTTTTTTTGAGGAGGCGTACATGTCGAGCTTTTTGAGTTTGGATAGCTCGATTGAACGCTGCAGTCACTTTTTAATTTTTAGAAAAAAATCAATATCTCGAAAAAGTCTTACCCAATTGACATAAAATAAATGCTAAGGCACAATTTAAAGAACCCTCTAAGTATGTATAATTTTTATTTGGTTCGTCTATTTGCCGTTTCGGAGGATCACAAAACTGATCACAAACACACATACAGACGGAAAATTTTTTAATTAAAATTTCAGCATATCTATACGAATCATGAGTTTTTAAGTAGATTTCGGCAATAAAAATTTTTTGAGTTTCTGAAACGAACACAAAGGCCTTCACACTTAGAGAGTAGTAGGCCAATAAAAGCAAACATGGATTTATCTGGGAATCATTATGTCAGTAAAAATATAATAATCGTTAAATTTAAGATAACATCAATTCTGCTGTATACAC
>JAHWFO010092500.1:400150-435504 GCA_023313115.1 Rhysida immarginata
AAATACTCCACCGTGCTTTCTTCCACCTTGTCAAATACTCCACCGTGCTTTCTTTAATGGTCTCTGCGTCAAACCGAATATGCGTCATCTGATTCGTCCGGTTTTCATGCACCCACTAAATCATGCGTCTATGCGCATTATGCGTCGATTTGGTGCGTTTTTGTGTCTAGACACAAGACGCAAGAATCAATCAAACTTTTGCGTCTTGCGATTCAGATCATGTGATCACCAGTAATGACATTGCTTTCATCTTGCACGTGTTTTTATCTTTCATCTAACATGTGCTTTCAATTATCAAGAGTGGAAGCCAGGCTTGCCCACACTTGACCTTGCTTTTTTTTTCGTGTTGACCTCGCCGGAAAATGGCGAGAGAAGTTTCTGTATAGTTTAAATATAATTTAATTAGGCAAATCAGTTTATAATTGATGAAACTTTTTTGTGGTTCAGGTCCGTGGTCAGTTGCCTTTCAACCCGTTGATCTATAATCCTGTATTATTATATTTCTTATGAAATATTTTTTTTTCTCAAATATATATATATAAACTTATGAAAAAATAAGTCGAGTACTCTCGATTAAATGAATAGGATTTTGACTTTCAACATGCTCTTATGTTTCTTTCTGCTACACTTTTCGTGAAGTTTTACTTCCGTTTTTTTCTCTTTCTTGTTTTCATATTGAAACTTTTCTCGGGATCTCATATGGAGCCATTGTCAGATAATTCGTTTATTCTGCTATTTTCAAACCTTTAAACAAAAATTGTATTTTTTTTATGTTAATAATATACCTTTTAAAAACTCATTTTTAAATTTAAGAAAATTCAAATTAAGGCCTGTTTCATAATAATTACTCAATTGGTTGCTGTAGTCAAAATTCATCTAAAATGCTTATTTTAAGGATTTTCTTGAAATAATTTTATTCTCTTGTGATTATAATTTTCCTAATCAAGCGAGTTTCAATGAATGGCCAGCAATCTATCATTTTTATCATTTATTTTTTTTTCTTTCCAGTTCTCTTATTGGCTCTTTTGCTTTTATACCTAAGTTTACAATTTTTTTTAACCGTGTATTTTATGTACAATTCCTTTTACGTTTCATTTTCTTTCTTTCTTTCTTTCTTTCTTTCTTTCTTTCTTTCTTTCTTTTTGTTTCTTAATACTTCGTAGAAAGTATGTTGTTTTTTTAATGTATTATTTACTTTTATTTGCATTTTTGCCGTTTTTTTTATGTTTGTTTTTCATTACTGACTTTGAGAAAGAAATTACTCTTGGGATAATCCTTATTCTGCTATATTTAAAAATGCTTTTTTTTTCAATTAGGGTATATTTCTTTCGCTATTGTAAGTTATCGATTACTTGTTTTCGTATTACCGGTACAAATTTTATTGTTTGGAAAATTTAATGATTTTTTTACATTATTAAGTAGCGGAAGAATGGAGCTACTTATTCTTTTCACGATGTCCGTCTGTCTGTCCGTCCGTCCGTCCCGTTCATAATTTCCGCATTTTTGGAGGTAGAAGGTTGAAATTTGGAATGTAGCTTACTATGGGCATGTACACCTTCACTATTTAGTTTCGTTTTGATTGGCCCACTGGGGTCGGAGTTTCGGGGGCGGAAATTAGAGGGGAACAAATGGTCTACGCGTTTTTATGCATATAAAGGAGTGAAATTCGGTATGCAGATTCCTCTAAGGAAGATCAACATCACAGTAAAGTTTGGGCCAAATTGTCCCAATAGGGTCGGAGTTATGGGGGTGGCAACATATGACATTCACTTTTGTGACACAGTCAAAATTGTGACAAGTGCTAGTTAGTACTCACAAGTGAACACGTATTTTGATGTTGAATGAGTAACTTGGAAACTTCTTGTTAGAATTAGATCAAATTTTAAAGGTATACACAGTCTTATGTACTTTGTTATTCCTCAAAATTTCATTAATCTAGGATTTACAGAATCTGAGTTATTAGCTTGTTGATCTTGGTGGCGGCATTTTTATTTCTGTTCATATCTCAGTTATCGTTCATATTTGAACCCATGTTCATAGGACGTTTTGTGTTTATCTTAACCTCTATAATACCCCCTTTAAGTATTTTACATTCGATGTAAATCACCCTGTATTTGAGGAAATAGATTTTATATATCTTGATTTTTAGAAGGAGTTATGTAGCTATAAAATAACAAATCCCGAAGATTCTATTTGCTATTTCAATGAGTCCTTTTCTTCAAAGGGAAACAGATGAGGCTTCCTCTGATAGAAGAGCGTAGGCTACGCCTCTGCACCCCCAAACCCTGTCCCGTCAGCGCGATACCAAATTGTGTTGTGCTTAAGTATTTCCTTAGAAAAACTCGAGAGGCTTTAAAACAACACACATGTTCAGTCTCATAATATATTCTTTATAGATGGCTGAAAACAATTTAAAAATGGCACGAAAACGCATCGTCGTCGATGCTTCGCTAACCCTTAAAATCCTGTTTTTTTTGTTTCTTTTTTGTCCACATCAGTCTCCATAAGATTTCCACCTCATTTGCATTTCTCCACATTGGGTGGCTTTTAGTAAGATTTTATTATTTCATTTTATTTTATTTCTATTTTTCTATTAAAAGGAGTATAAATTTTTAATTAATTATATATTACTACACTCCTACCCACAGAGGAATAAGAACTATTTCTCTTCATCTGCGCTCCTACCCTTATATACATATTTTCAAAATTTTTGAATTCCTTTTGAAAACCTTAAAACAGGCTCCAGTAAATTAAATTCGATAATCTACGAATTTTATAACTATTCTTATATATTCATTCATGGCATGTCGTTACTTGTTGTTTGATATGTTACATGCCCTATTTTACCATTGAAAATATCTAATGGTACCATAATGGTATCATTAGCACAGGTAATACTGAATCAAATTCGAACATCTTCTAACTTAATAATTACTCTTATTTTTGCCTTGTTGTTTCAAATTACCTAATATATTACATGCCATATCTTTAAAAGTTATTAATTAAAAAATAATAATTAATAAAAAATTAAAAATAATAAATAATAATAAAAATAAAAAGCTGACGTTTCGGATAGAGACTATCCTTTATCAAAGCAAAAATTCTCTAATATTCTTTGCCTTTAGAAAATTATCCTTTTTACTTTGATAAAGAATAGTCTCTATCATAAACGCCAGCTTTTTATTTTTATTTTTATTTTATTAATTATTTATTTTTTTTATTAATTATTATTAATTTTTTTTTATTTTTAATTATTAACATTTATTGTATTCCAGGGCTTTTGTGTCTCGTCCTTCTCTCATATATATCCGTATGCCATATCTTTGCATTAAAAATTTCCAAATGATACCATAATACATTAGTATTATCATAAGCAGAGGTATCACTGAATCAAAATTGTCCATCTTCAAACTTATTAATTACACTTATGTATTCGTGGATGACATGTCGTTACAAATTGTTTCATATATTACATAACATATCTTATCATTGAAAATTTTGAATGGTGCCATAATGATGTTATTAGAACATGTACCACAGAATAAAATTCAACCATCTTCGAACTTCGTAATTATTCTTATATATTTGTTCATGCAGATCTACGAGTCGTTTGATACATTACAGAGTCGAGTCACATTATGATCATCAGCTAATATCCCGAATAACCACCTTTAGCGGCAGGGACAGCAGTTAGATGGCGTGGGAGTGAGTCAGTAAGATTCTGGTAGATTTCTACTGGTAGCTGTTGCCATGCGGACTGTAAAGCATCCGATAGCTGCTGAAGGGTACGCGGTGGTTGTTACATGCCACGCACATGACGATCGAGGTGATTCCAAAGGTTCTCGATTGGGTTGAGGTCTGGGGAATTAGGGAGCCAGGGTAGTACTTGGAACTCTTGGTCGTGTTCCTCAAACCACCCCCGAACAATTGTAGCCGTATGTATAGGTGTACTTGAGCTGCAATTAAGGATAAATAATCTAATCGGTGGGCCCAGACAATGCCATGAGAACACTGCCGCCATCAGCCTGGATTCGTCCAACAATGGTTGCAGGATGCTTGTTCTCGGAGGTTCCTCGCATCACCCGCCAAGGCCGTCATTCTGTGGAGTACATCAGAATCTAAGAATCTTAGAATATAAGATGAATGTTCTAAATTTTTTAAGATTCAAGTCTTGATAATTTCTTTATATCTCTGGTGCTAATGAGTTCTAATATTTCTTCCCCGCTCACACCTAGCATCGAATACCGTTTTTATTAATGATCATGCTTTTGGAAATAAAAATGAGCGTGTATGTATTGTATACAGGGTGTTTCAGAATTGGTGTCCCGTCTTTAGGTCCAAATAACGACTCAAGGGGAACAGATTGGGTGAAAATGATTATTGATTATTCAGGTGTTTTTTAGAAAGTTGTAGAGCATCATGTAAGATGTGGGTTTAGTAAAAAACCCGGTGAAAAAATCTCATTCCCTGCCCTTTATCGAGTGGGTAAAGTGAAAGGTATGGCTAGTTAATGTAGACAAAAACAGAAAAACTCATTAGAAACTTATTAGAACTTTATTACTTATTTAGTTTTCAAATTTCATAATGTTTTTCCTGGGGGGGGGGGGGAACCCGGTCGAGTTTATTAGCTTTTCAGTGTAACGACTCATTCATTCTCATTAATTTTCCAAATGTAGGCCCTACTGTTTTCTAATAAGTATGGTTTTTGTCCACATCGGCTAGCTATACCTTTCACTTACCCACTCGATAAAGGGCAGGGGATGAGATTTTTTCACCGAGTTTTTTTGCTAAACCCACATTTTACAAGATGCTCTACAACTTTCTAAATAACACATGGGGTCTAACCCCTACCGCTACAAAATTAAAATTTTCAAAATTTACCCCTTCACTCCCAGGGACGTGAAATATTCTTATTCGGAATTAGTGGACATCAAAACCAAATAATCAATATTCATTTTCCTCCCACCTGTTCCCCTTAAGCCTTATTTGGACCTTAAGACGGGACACCAATTATGAAACACCCTGTATAAATAAGTTAGCGCCAACTGTGTGCAGTCAGTTTGCCTGAAGCAGAGAACTACTGTACTTTCTATTGTAAATTTTGAAACAATGCGTTAGAAAAAAATGTGATTACAATGGAGAAAAAAACCCGATATTCTTTAAACCAAGAAAACGAAACTACACACAATTGTCAATAAAACGTTAAATTAAACGTTAATTATTAAAGCAGTGGGAATATTTTCCTCATATTTATTTAATTTTTTATTTATGTTTATTTGATGTTTATTGTTTTCATGGTCTTTTCAATTTTTTTTCACTTCAGGTTGACATCTCACACTAGAACTATTTGGTCGCGTTGCATGATACAAATGCAAATCGGTCACCATTGGCTTTGGATAGTCATTCGATTCAGCCATAGGTGCTCTTTTGTTTTGTGGCAGCTTGTTAATTGTTTGCACTCGATTTGAACGATTCGTATCAATCAGCAATCAATCAGCAATCAGTATCAAAAGTAGCCATAAAAAATGTCCACCAGAAGAAGCGGAAGATTGATCCGGAGTGCAGAAGTTTTCAGAAGTGGACGAACTTGTATTTTTTTTATACAAGAAGACGAGAAACCGTTGTCTCATCTGTAAAGAGACGGTGTCCGTGTTTAGAGAGCATAATATCAAAGACTTTATGAAACGAAGCATAAAATTAATTATGATCATTATCTTGGTTTGTGTTGGGAACAAAAAAATTGCCAAATTGCGTGAAGAAATTGGTGGAAAAATGAAACTCTTCAATTACAGAAGAAGAGGAAACGAAGCAGCTGTCTGTTGAAGTTTCCGGGTGGCTCGTATATTTAGTAAAGAAGTCAAACCTTTTTCTGAAGGTGAATGTTTCATAAAGTGCATCTTGCTGTAATGGAGTTTATGAAAAAAGAGAAGTGTGTCTGAAAAAAAAGAGTGCAATTGAAGCTGTAAGCTTGTCACGCATGACAATTACGAGATGAGTGGAGGATTTGGGAAGCGATCTTTTCGTGCAGCTGAAGACAAAGGCTCAAATGTTTTCAATTGCTGCTGATGAATCTACAGATGTGAGTCATATTGCTCAATTGTTAGTGTTTATTAGTGGTATAAGCCCTATGGTTGAACTGGCAGCAATGAAGAGCATGCATGGAACAGCTACTGGAGAAGACTTGTTCAGAGAAGTATCGGAAGTGATCAACAGTCTTGTGCTAGACTGGAATAAATTAGTAGGAGTGACTATAGATGGTGCAAGAAATAAAGTTGGATGCAACAATGGAATGGTTTCGAGAATACGACGAAATGTGATCGAATCAAATTGCTCTCGCCCATTCGAGCTCCATTGCATTATTCACCAGCAGAATCTCTGTGGGAAGCAGTTAAACTTGGAACATGTAATGAACTCTGTAAATTTCATAGAGTCCCATGCGCTGACTCACAGGACTTTCAAAGATTTTCTCAATGAAATTGAATCAGACCATGACGACGTCGTATATCACCGTGAAGTCCGCTGGTTGAGCTGAGGAAAAGTATCAAAACGCTTTTCTGAACTAAGACACGAGATCGATATCTTCATCACTGAATAATCAAAGACACTTTCTGAGCTTAGTGATCCTTTGTGGCTGTGGGAATTAGCAATTCTCTGCGATTTGAAGCAATATTTAAATGAGTTAACGTCAAATTACAAGGCAAAAACAAGCTTATCTTTCACGTGTAAGCGGACATAAGTGCATTTAAAACTAAATTGCAACTGTTCATGCAGCAAGCTGAAAGTCAAATCTTGGTTCACTTTCGAACTTGTGTTGCTGTACGGCAAGAACAGATTAACATTCCTTTCCCAAAGAGAATATTGATTGAACTGCTAAAGCTGCTGAAAGAAAATTTTGAAGAAAGGTTTGCAGATTTTTACAACCTCAAAGATGAAATCCGTTTGTTTGAAAATCCATTTTTAGTTGAAGTTTCCATTGCACCAGGATTTTGTAGAAGCAAAAGTATGAATTGCAGCATTATCTTGGCCAAACGAGAGCAAATTGTCTGCCAAAATATCTTGATAGGCAGTGAAGTTCATTCGATGTGATATAAACACAATCTATATGGTTCCACGTGCTGCAAAGCCACCCCAAGCCATCAAGGAGCCATCTCCAAATTGTCTTTTTTGAAAAGAATACCTTCTCATCACGAGCATCTTGGAAGTGATTTACAACTGGAACCGATTGAGTTTCAATTCCAGACCTCGCTGTAGGAAAAATATAGGGAGAAACTGCTACTTGAATTTTATGCAGAACTGTCGTCAGAAAACTTTTCAAATTTGCGCAAACACGGGCTGAAAATGGTGACGACTTTTGCAAGCACTTACGTGTGTGAACAAATTTTCTGTGCTGAAGAGGGCAAAACCTGGCTCACGTTCTTCTAACGGACGATCATCTCTATTCTTTGCTAAGAGTAAATATTAAAAAATTTGAGCCAAATATCCAGAAATTGATTTCTGAGAAAGAGATGCAGACTTCCCATTAATAAAATGCAACAATTCGGTATCTATAAAAATTTTAAATATTTGTTTTGCTTGTGTTCGGCCCGCGAAATTTATTTCAGTATCAGTGCGACCCTCGAATAATAAAAGGTTGGTCGCCGCTGTCCTAGGCAGTTGCTCTTTACCAAGCCGGTGGGCAAGAGACCAAGGGGTCGGCCTAGATCCAAGTGGCTAAACTACATAGAGAATGTGGGTTCGAGTCACTTGAGTGTTACTATTGAGGACATGCGCCTGAAGGTGGAAACCGTGAGCGCTGAAGATCCTCCACAGAGCGACCCTAACGGATAAGCGGGTTTGAGAAGTAAGTATTAAGAAATAACCTAGGAAAATATAATATTTAATATCCGATCCTACAGTATTATTATTTAGTACTTGTATTCATTATTACTTATTTGAAAATATTTTGTACAGTCAACCGGAACTTTTAGAGCTCCGAGTATGGATTACACCAGCCAACAATGAAAAAAAAATTTCGAATGAATTTATTTTATTCTTGTGTTTTTTAGTGTGAGAAATCCGAATCTGCTTTTAGATATTTTTTTATCATGTCATCTATTCCAAGTTATGTACATATCAGTGTCCGCGCAGTCCGCTCGCCAAATCGCCAGTGGCGACAGTTCATCTAATCTGACGAATAAACAATCACATTTGGCGAACATACTTGGCTAATTCTATTTATAGGGAAAATTTTTATTTTCAACCTCAAAAATGCGATTATCATGTGATTAAATTTTTTTAATTTTAAATGCTTCATAATTTTTTTTAATTTTAAATTTGGCTAAAGAAAATCTTTATTGGCTAAACATTGGCGATAAAAATTTCAGGTACTGCGCGGCCACTGCATATGCATTACACTAGCTACATTCAAAAACTCTGTGCTAGTCGTGTTAAGCGTGTCGTATTAAGCTATATCACGATCCGTGCTGAGGTAAATTTTTCTCTGGTCCGTAGGAGAAAAACACAAGTGTGGAAGATCCACGACTGAAACGACCGTAGCAGGACTGCAACGCTTGTCACATCACCACACCGCATGTCAATAGCATGTAGTGCAAGCCGTACGTCCAACAGATGCATCTTAACGTACAAATTGCAAGGCATGTGCGTTGTTATATCTGTAATATTAAAACAGAGTTAGTGGAGCACAGGAAAATGAAGGTAAATATAAACTAGTTTGTCAAGTTATATGCAATATAACTCAAAGACTTGTGTGATGTTAAAGTTATGAAAATTCCAATCTCCTTTTTGTCGTGGAAATTGCTCGTGTTGTCGGTGCTGTCGAGCACGATTTGTGCTGCCACTTGAGTTGAGACCACGATCTACAGATATTCATGGTCATCGAGCTTCGGCCATTTTCCATTGTTTCAAGAAGCTAAGGAAAACAGATCGCGCCAGGTGCCGCATAGATCGCACTAGGGCCGACCGTGACCTGCGGTAGAGGTGTTTCATTGAAACAGAAAATGAAAGTAAAGTTTCTGTCTATCGATAGGGCGGCGCTGCAGGCGTATTTGGGCCGATTGTACATGCAGCGCCACTTTTCAATAGAGTTCCCGCCCTATCAAGAGCTAGAAACTTTAGCTTCATTGTAACAATGGAGCTCGGTGACCATGAATATCTCTAGACCGTGGTTGAGACCGATCAGGCAGAGTATTGTTACATCATCTACGGTAGGGTATTGTTGATCATATTTCTATCAGTAATAAGTAGGCACGAAATTGACCCTACCAATGACGTATATTAAAGATAGACTTCGAATCCTATTGTTGTAACTTGAAGCAAATTGGGAGGCTCCATGCCGAGAACTGTCATGGCCGAAAGTGAGTGAAGATAATGCAAAACACATGGCTAAACAGAAGAGTAGCTGATTAATAATTCTTTCACACGCCGATCACGGAGTGATGAGTTTATCTTTTCGTTTACTTTGTATTTGAAGTATTTTATTATATTTTATAAACAATTTTTCGATCATGGTTTCAATTTCAATTTCGTTTCGATTGTCTTTCAGTAATGCATTTTCATTTTAGTTACGTATCTTTGATTTATTTTTGTGGAAAATGATTCCTGATCTTTTTCTTGTCTGTTTGTACAGTTGTACGCAGTTTAACTTTGAGGAATGGTTTTGAATTAATTATTCCTCAGGCCCAAAATCTTCAAAAACAAAGCAGCTAGACAGCTAATTACTCCACGGCTCACTATTGGCCAGAACTATCATGACTCAATTTGCTTCACTTTTTGCCGCTCTTAACAATAGGATTCGGAGTCTATCTTTAGGCTAGGGTCACACTGGCGTAAAACGCCGCGTAAATACGCCGACGTAACGACGCCAGTGATGTCACTTCCGGTAAATAGCATGGCGCCGCGCTTGGCGACGTCGTTACGTCGGCGTATTTACGCGGCGTTTTACGCCAGTGTGACTCATGCCTTAATATACGTCATTGGTCCCTACCGTAGGTAATGTAACAATGTATGATTTTTCCGTGAGCAGGCTTTCTCTCTAGGCGTTATTGTTTTGTCTGCCTGTAACAACAATGGAAATCAGCTAAATGAACAGGTCGTTAGCATCCAGTAAGTCGTGTCCTAATTATCGTGGTTACAATTTTCCGACCAGATGGAGATAGTGGAGCTATTAGCGATAGGCACTTTACTTTCGACCGAATCCTCTCCGATTATCAAAAATAACTTCTCTGCTTTCCATAACCGATGTTCTTGAACAAATAGAGTTCCTTCTACACTAATTAACTAGGGCGGACTGCGACTCGCGAATCACTTTCTTGACCAATAATTTAGAGCGAACCGTTATTGATTGTTAAGAAAATGACTAATTAAATTCTTTAAATTGATATTAATTTTTATTGTTGAAACAATTTCATTTTAAACTGCGTAATTTGGCAAGTTCTTCACGCCTAACCTTCCTCGATGCATGGTTGTTGATATTAATCAACCGCGGCTTTACAAATGCCGGTTCGATCAATAAACCGTTGATGGTCTTCACTCGTGAAAATGCCACGCACGATAAGCCAAGTCCAAATTCTGAATCACCAATGTCTATGACTGCTTTATCAACAGTGATTCCTTGTGCTTTGTGTCTGGTGATTGCATAGGCTAACTTAAGCGGAAATTGCTTACGCGTACAAAATACTCCTCCTTTTTTGAAGCCAACGGCGATCGGTAAAATGGGAACTGCTTCATTGGTTAATGTTGGTCCAGTATAGGTTGCGAATTTGACGAGAATGCACATCGGCAGTTCATTCAAGTGGTTGCGAGTTTCAGTTGGCGAGTAGACAATGTCGACAACCACACCAAAAAGATATTGTGATTACGCTGTGAACTTCGAAATTTGGCCTTAAAAATCGAATGTGCAGAGCAAAATTTGCGAAGGGCTTCGCCGTATTTTGTATGTCAAAAATTCTATTTGCACGCGCAATGTTTGTTTACGTTTTTCTCAATGCATTCCTATGGGAACAATTGAAGGGTGATTATTCCTCGATGGTAGGTCGGATTTGAAAAATTTTTTTTTCTTGACCATCACCATGGTCATGCGCATGCAAATTTTCATTGTTGTGACTATTACGTGTCAAAAGTTTTATGCGGTCATCGAATTACACCTGGCGACTGTTAACAGAGCTTCGCTTACGCTTCGCTCTAAAAAACAGGTGATAAAAGTTCTAAGAACTCGATAAAATGGTCTCAAAAATCGATGGTGCAGAAAAAAATTTGCGAAGGGCTTCGCCATATTTTCTATGTTGAAAAATCTATTAGCGCGTGCAATTGTTTGTTTACATTTTTTTCAATGCATTTCAATGGGAACAGCTAAATGGTGATTATTCCTCGATGGCTGAACCGATTTTTAAAATTTTTATTTAGTGACCATCAGGATGGTCATGTCCAGCTGTGTGCAAAATTTCATTTGTCTATGTTCTCTGGTACAAAAGTTTTATGCGCCCAAAGAATTTTGATTTTCGGCTGATAACAGAGCTTCGCTAACGCTTCGCTCTAATCATGGGATGATGGCGCAATTAATTCGTATAACTATAAAATATTCAGGGAAGCGGCGTTTTTCCGCTATTACAGCATTTCATGAGAGAGATGAGGAATGCCACAATGAGCATGCACGCCAATGTCGTGCTAGAGAGCTAACATGAACCACAGCCTACTTGATTAGAGAAGGCTGGATATGAACACGGACGAAAATACCCCGTGCTCCGTGTCGGTTCATGCAGGAAGTGACATCAGATTTTTAGCAACACGACACGCTTAACACGACTAATACGGAGTTTTTGAATGTGGCTGCTGTTAAAGTCATGATGGTGAACAGAAGTGGTTCAATGTAAAAGTATCCATATTTTTGGGCCACAAGGAAATTTATCAAGCACCAACTCTGAATAATTTAAAGTGTTTCATTGAAAAAACAAGAAAATTGTGGGCAATAGAAAAAAATAACTGAGATCAGATACGGTTTCGGAAGGGAAATAAAGCCGTTGGTCCCGTGTATCCGGTTCAGAGAGAGCCAACGCAAAGGTTACTCCATGATCCTCAAGTTTGAGGCTCAGGATGCCCCGTTGTGTAGAGGTCAAGCTCTTATTATGGATTTCAATCCTTTTCATGATTTCTTTACCAGAATATTTCTTGAAAAGTTCTGAGAGTTTCAAGATAATAGTCGTTTGCCGGCTGGGCGTTAAAGAGCCCTTGCGAGGCAAAAATTTGCGGCCCCTATATCGCCATCCTGTAATGACCATAACACTTGAAAAGGACGTTAATACCAAACAAACCAAACCAAACCAAGATCAGATACGGACTCCGCATAAGAATCCGGTCTTAAAAAAATTTTAAAGTTATTTTTGATGGTATTCATTTATATTTTTCATTAATGGGTTAGTTTTGCATGAGAGAGAGAGAGCAAATTTTTATTAATAAACAAAGTTATCAACCCTATTTCTTGAATAGCCTGCACCGAGTCGGAGAGCTAAAAAGTTCCGGTTGACTGTACTTTCTTGACTCATTAGCATGGATATATATTTCAATGATTTAGTAAATTTTTTACTTAAAAAACTCAAATATTGGTAGTCTGCAATTTTTAATTTCACTATGAATAAATTTACAATGAAAATTGATTTACAATGAATCCGTGGGGGTGCATAGAAAGTGATAAAAATCAGCAAACAGAAAGAGACAGCAATGAACAATAAGTGATGTTTATTACAACCTGAGCGACAACACCGTGTGATCAATAGGTTGTAGGACCACCGTGTGTGGTGATACAGGCAGCGATACGTCTAGGTACAGAGTCAATGAGCGTGCGGATAGTGTCCTGAGGGATGTCCAATCCCTGTCAATAATTTGCCAAAGTTCCTCTTCTGAACGCGCCTATGGCAGTGCATGCAAGCGACGTCCAATAGCGTCCCAGACGTGTTCGATCGGTGTGACTTCAAGGGAGACTGCTGGCCAGGGAAATACCTGGGTACCTTGCAGGGACGTCAAAGTGCCATCAATACAGACTAGAGGTGATCTGCTATTGCGCCCCAAACCATGCTGTCGCCTTGTCGCGCGGTGTGCCACTCCACAGTTGCATCCAGATTAGACCTGTCAGCACGTTAGCGCCAAACTCTTTCACCGCGACTGTCATTGCTGAATGAACACACCATCCTGCGCCATTCCACTGTCCACGTGGCTCTTTCTCGACACCCTTGCAAATAAAGGCGTCTGTGACGTGGGGTCAATGACAATATTCTTAATGGACGATACGAGTGCAGACTGCTGGCGACCAATCGATGAATAATGGTCTGGACGATAGGGGAGCAGCTAGGGGCTCCTGAACATAATGCAAGAGGTCGACGGAAGTGGCCTGGGGGTTCGCCCAGCTTGCCGGCGGAGGTGTCTGACCGCACATGCTGACGTCGCTGGGGCTGCACCGGAACCTCTCAAACGTGCCATATACCTTTTTCCATTCTTCTTCGCCACAGCCGATACACCGTGGACGCGTGTAGGTTGCAGTCTGCTGCGATTCGACAAAAGAACCAACCTGCCCTTCCAAGTCCGATCACCATACCCCTCGTAAAATTGCCTGTCTGCTGGAACTGCCTTGATTGACGTCGTCCTGGCGTTCTCTGCCACTAAACGTTTCCTCAGCAATAAGAAAAAACAACTTGGACGACGATTTCTATACAAAACAGAGTAGCAGAAATATTGCAAATTATGCAAATTTCTTCCCTTCAGTCGCATTCAAACTGCGCGGGAAAGCTGCGCAATTCGCGTCATTTACCTGAGCTGGATAAAATTGCAATTTGCATATTTCTCGGCCCATTCGTTCATGGTATTGCATTTTCAATGTCACGTAGCGTAAAATGGAAAACAAAAATTACAAGTACCTTTTATGTTCATGAAGATTTCTAAGCATGAACCTTTAATGATATCTGATAACATGGCCGACGCCATTTAAAAATTACTTCCAATGTCTTGTTTTTTCTCTACTTATAATAGGCAGAAAGTTTTCGATCTTCTTTGACCACCTGTGATATGTTTATGCAAATTCGTGCACGGAAGTCGCCACAATTTTGCTAGCGGGCCGGACCAATATAAAAAGGGAAGCTAAGTGTCGTCGACAACAGTAGACGTGTTCCATTCTTCAACTATGGGTAAACGACGCAATTTAACAGCCTTCGAACGCGGGATGATTATAGGTGCTCGGAGCTATGGAGCGAGTATCAGCGAAACAGCAACATTCGTGGGGTACTCAAGAGCAGCCGTCGTTAAAGTATTTAAAGACTGGACGTTTAGCCGGAAGACGGGGTCTAAAGGTTCGCGTTGTGGCCGCCCGTGGATGGTCGATGATCGGACAGAACGGAGACTGTCACGACTGGTAAAGGATAACAGAAGGGCAACTATGCATCACATCACTGCTGATCTTAATCAGGGGTCCTCCAAAACGGTCTCTGAATGCACTGTCCACCGCACACTGCATCGCATGGGATACGAAAGCCGAAGACCTATCCGCACACCTTTGCTGTCTGCAGCCAACAAGCGGAAACGACTCCAATTCGCACAGAGGCACAAGGACTGAAATGTCGAGCAGTGGAAACAAATCATGTGGTCTGACGAGTCACGATTCCAGTTACATCATGCAGATGGCCGCGTGAGAATCTGGCGGAAACAGCACGAAAGCATGGACCCCCGCACGCATGAGTACAACCGTTCAGGCCGTTGCGGGCAGTGTTATGGTCTGGGGAATGTTTTCCTGACATGCGTTAATACGTGTTGAACAACGACTGGATGGCACAGCATACATCCTTATCGTCGCCGATCAAGTCCATCCTGTCATGTTGATGGCGTACCCCAATAAAGATGGCTACTTCCATCAAGACAATGCGCCATGCCACAGAGCTTGTATTGTGCAGGAGTGGTAAACATATACACTTTTCCCAATCGTCTGAACGCTTGTTAGGGAGCTGAAGGAAGACACGTGTACCTCCTTTGCCTCATCGACAGAGACTGCCGTATCTATATCGTCTATTATACCCATCTCCTGTTCATTATTAATAATTCTTGGAAACGAATGTTCTGTTATTGCATCATCATTTTATGTTCATTGTTATAATTCTTTGAAAAGAACTTTCTATCATTGCATCATCATTTTATGTTCATTGTTATAATTCTTGAAAACGAATGTTCTGTCATTGCATCATCATTTTATGCTCATTGTTATAATTCTTTGAATAATTTTGTGCTCATTGTTATTGGTGAATTGCGCATTGAGACTATTGTTGATGCGAACACGACGGGACTATAGTTGCACAAACTTAGCCTTGCATTGTTGGTCATGAGATATCTGTTGCTGGTCCGAGCGTAGTGTGAATTGCGTGTTGACACGATTGTGGATACCTATTATTGCACAAACTTTTCCTCTCATTGTTGGTCATGAGATATATATTGTTGGTCCGTGCAGAGTGTTTGTGAATTGCGTGTTGATACCATTGTTGTTACCTATTGTTGCACAAACTTTGCCTTGCATTGTTGGTCATGAGATATTTCTCATTAAATATGCCCTGCCATAACCATGAATATCGATTTTTTATAAATAATTATTATTTTTTCAAAATCTGAGGTAGACAGTGACCTTCCTCATGCTTTGAAGGTCATGTATGGGAAATTTTATCAAGATCGGAATAAAACTGTAGATTTATGTAAAAAAAAACAAACAAACCCACAAACCCACAAACAAACAAACATCCTTCTTTATATATAGATAGAAGATAGAAGATTGGAACTTTCAATGCTAACATGTAGTATGCAAAATATCAAACAACTTGGAATGATGTGCCATGAATGAATATAATGTAAAACTAATGATAGTCGAAATTGTTTCCAAAGAACCAGGTTCATTGGAACTCTCAATGCTAAAATATTACATGTAATATATCAAGCAACTTAGAATGATGTGTTATGAATGAATAAAACGTAAAATTAATGATAGTCGTAATTGGTTCCTAGGAACCTGGTTTAGGGGAACCATTATGGTTCATTCGACTTTAAAGGCTAAAATATGGCTTGTAACATACCAAACAAATTGAAATGATGTGTCGAAATTGGTTCAAATAACTTGGAATGATGTCTCATGAATAAATATAATGTAAAATTGATGATAGGTGTAAGTGGTTTACCGGACCAGCATGGTTCATTAGAACTTTCAATGCTTAATTAATAATTATTAATAAAAATACAAAATGAATAAAAAATAAGATAAAATAAACAAAAATAATTAATCAAAAATCAAAATATTTTTATATATTTATTTTGATTTTTGATTAATTATATTTGTTTATTTTATCTTATTTTTATTCATTTTGTATTTTTATTAATAATTATTAATTATTGTATTCCAGGGTTCTTGTATTTCGTCCTTCTCTAAATATATATATCCGTTCAACTTTCAATGCTAAAATATGGCATGTAATACATCAAACAACTTGGAATGATGTGCCATGGATGAATTTAACGTAAAATTAATGATAATCGAAATTGGTTTAAAGGTACCTGGTTTAGTGGAAGCCTTGTGGTTCATTGGAACTTTCAATGCTAAATATGGCATGTAATATATCAAACAACTTGGAATGATGTGTCATAAATTAATACCAGGTAAAATTAATGATAATCCAAATTGGTTCAAAGGTTCGTGGTTTAATGGTATCATTATAGTCCATTAGAAACTTCCAATGTCAATATAGGGTGGTTAAAAATATGGTTCCTGCGAATGATTTAGTTTAACCTTTAGGTACTTGGTTATGTCATTCCTTAATGGTTTATTAAGTATCGAAAGGTGCTTTATGCTATCAGTGTGGGGAAAGGTGTTTGTCTGTCTGTCTGTCTGTCTGTCTGTCTGTCAGTAACCCTAATTCCTCCGAGGCTATGAAAAATGTTCTAGATCTGTTTTCGTCAGTTGATGAATATGGTTTATGGCACGAACCAATCACAAATATTATCTAAATCGGTTCATAGGCACGTGCACAAATGGTACCTCTATTTTCCCATCTAGCAATTTTCAATGAGATGTATTAAGTAATATACCAAACAAATCGTAATGAAGACATGGAAGCGGTTATACATTACTGTATACGTCAGTCGATGAGTATGGTTCCCGGCATGAACCAGTCACAAATATTATCTAAACCTGTTCAATAGCACGTGCACAAATGGTACGTTCATGACCACACCTAACAATTTTGAATGGGAAGATATATTAAGTAATATATCAAACAAATCGTAATGTCGATATAGAAACGGATATAAAATACTATTTTCGCCAATTGATAAATATGGTCCCGGGAATGAAACATTTTGAAAATGTGTTTAATCGAAACAATGGCACGTGCTCTAATGGTACCCTTATAACACCCTCAAAAATTTTCAATGATAAGATATGGCATGTAATTATCAAACAAATTGGGATGATGTACCATGAATGAATATAACGTAAAGTTATTGGTGGTCGAAATTGGTTCAAAGGCACCTCGTTTAGTGGAACCATTTTATAATAATTTATTATTTACAATTTAACGTAATATCAATGATAGTCGAATATGGTTCATTGGAACTTTCAATGCTTAGATATGGCATGTAATATATCAAACAGTTTGGAATGATGTGTCATAAATGAATACAAGGTAAAATTAATGATAATTTAAATTGGTTCAAAGGTAATTGGTTTAATGGTATCATTATGGTCCATTAGAAACTTACAATGTTAACATAGGGCGGTTAAAAATATGGTTCCGCGAAAGGTTTAGTTTAACCTTTCGGTACTTGGTTATGTCATTCCTTAATGGTGTATTTTAGGTTCCTACGGATGAAGATCACAAGTGTGATCGAAAAAAAAGCTTTCTAGGGTTTGTTTGTACATTTTATTGTTGACTAAGAGGCATTTCGATTTTCGTTCTATGGTTCTACAAAAGATTATGTCAAAAATTAAAAATGAGATCATTGCAAATGCCAATGAGTTATGTAGCAGTGTCCAATCTGCAGTGAAGCCAAATAATTCTCGGTTTCAATAAAGAAGTTTCTTTCTAAACCAATCTCTGGCTTCTTTCATATTCTTCGAGGCTGGTTGGTTATATTTTTGGGCGCGTTCATGAGTCCTATTCTTATGATTAGCCCTTTCACAACTCCAGGACAATTTCTCATTCTTGACATCTTTACACAGTCTAAACAAATACAAACATCGATGCACCCACCGGGGTTCGAATCCGTAAATAGACGAACACGAAAACTGGAAACTCTACTTAATAGCTTTCTCGGGCATTTGGAATAGCCGCCCAGTTCTCTTGTAAGTATGTAAAATTTTTTCGAAGGGGAGATATGACCTGTCAAACTCATTTCCTGAAATACCGATATAAGCTATCAATATTCTGATTGTTTACATGATTTATATATTCCTTAATGGTTTATATACACGGGCTTTTTGTAACTGATTTCATGATGGCTTACCAGAAGAGAGTGTCAAACTTTTATTTATACGCAATTTATGATCCCTAAGAACTTAATAATTACGATATGAATTCAATACACATTGACGGAATGATCTAATACAGGCCTGATCTAATACGAAAGTCCATCTTTTTCCATCTTGTAGCCCTCCGTCAAATGTATGGAACTTAATTCAATCACAAAAAAATTATTTTTTAATTTTAAAATATTTATTAATTCTAAATTAATGGCGTATATGCTAAACCTATAATAAAGATTAAAAATCATGTTAATTTAACATTTTAAAATTTAGAAATAATTGGTATACGTATAAATCTAATGTTAAAAGCTGTGATTCCTTTTCCGACAGAAATCCTTTGAATTCGTAAAACTGGAATTGGTAACCTGCCAGAGAGAAGTGGATCCCCCAGACCGTAAAAGCTTCTGATTGAAATTAAAATTCAACTGATTGAAATTGTTCATACAATTTGGGCAACTATTAATCTTCGTAAAGACAAAGGAGGATTAAAGCTTCCATATAAAGACTTTCTACGGTATTTTTCGGTATGTTATCGCCAAATCATATGGAAAGAAAATCTCTCCGTTCAAATTATAATTGAATTCTTAGGGACTGAGAAAATAATGTGAAATTGGTGATGACAATTTAATAAAGCGTAATGGTTTGCATGAAAAAGAACCCCACTTTCTTTCGGCCAATGTCATAATGTTTAATCCATACATCTGTATTTAAATTTAATTTCAAGCATTCAGTTAGAAAATTAGCATTCCCAATATATGCAACAGGATTAGAGGTAAATTTCTTCCTGATATATATATATATACAGGGTGACCCATTCTCAAGTTCCCCCTGGAATATGTCGAAAACAATACATGGGACCGGAAAAAATTCCGAATGAAATTTGTCTCGGACGGGGCAATCGAATAGTACTAAAATAGACCCCCTCCCCTACCTCCTAGGGCGGCGACAACTTTGAAATATTAAATAGGAACCCCTATTTTTACAGCATATTCGGATAGTACCAGGGGCGTAATTAGGGGGGTTCGGGACGGTTCGGACAAAGTCCCCTTTTATTTCCATGATCTGTTTAAGTTCATTTGTTTTTCTTTGAGTGTACTAATAAAATATGTAAACAGCCAAAACTATGGATACAATATTAGTTGACAAGTGTGACATATCAGTAGATTTATTAGTTTTATTTTCACCAATACGTTTTTGTTAATTTTTTAGAAATAATATATATGTCAATAGCTAGCTTTCATCTTAGCTGGAATGAATATTTGGTTTTCTGCTATTTGTAATTTCGTTATTATAGAGGGTGATTCAGAATTCATTGTACAAAGATCTAGGGGAGGTAGCATGGGTTATTCTAACAAGGAGAGGTCGCGCAGTGATACCCGCCGATTTTGATGAAACTTGGTAGGGTTATTGATGAAAAATAGGAAAGAAAAATCCACAGCCTGGGATCGAACCAGGAACCTTCTGCTCACCGTGCAGATGCGCCAGCCAATTGCGCCTCTGCGGACATGGAAGCATACGCTATCTACATGCCCTTAGGGCTGGCTGGAGCAGTAACCAGTTCGCAGGCTGGGACTATCTTTCCTACTGGCGTAATAATCGTTAAAAAATAATAATTGGATGTTCTATGAGGTATGGCGTGTATAAAATCCTCATTGAACATCTAATTATTATTCTTTAACGATTGGCTGGCGCATCTGCACGGTGAGCAGAAGGTTCCTGGTTCGATCCCAGGCTGTGGAATTTTCTTTCCTATTTTTCATCAACAATTTAAACATCTGAGGTATGGCGTGTATAAAATCCTCATAGAACATCCAATTATTATTGGTAGGGTTGTAGAGGAAGCCTCCCTGGGTAAAGTGATACCTCCTATTATCCGTAGACGGCCAACTGAATTCTAGATATTTGAGGTTAAAGTTCATTAATTGCATAAGTATAGTTCATTTAACGTAAATAAACAAGAGCTGCCGTATCGCAGTGGATAAGCCAGTTGATTACGCCTCCGTCGGGCCGGGTTCGAATCTCGTTGGAAAGAAAATTTTTTCTCTCAGATTTAACGTCGTATTTTTTAAATAGCATATAACATTATTAATTCTGTCCATAAACTACCCAAATTAAAGTTTTAATTAATTAATTGTTATAGTTGTCATATAACGCGTCAATAGATGGTGTCGTTTATGTTTTCGATTTTGATGACGTTACTGTATTAGGAAATAACCCGCCGCTATTTCTGTTTTTAATTGTTTATGAATATCATATTAATAAGAAACAATCGTGTAAATTTTAACAAATATAATTAAATAAACATTAATAAATAATTATCTTTCTATAGCATTTTCAAAAAAATAATTTATAACGAAAATATTTTAATTTATAACGAAGATGGCGCTGAGTGGACGGACTTGCGCTTGAGCTCTTCCTTTAACGTCTAGAGAATGAGAGCATGATACACTACTTGCTATTTATTCATCTTCTGATTTAAACTCTCCCTTTAATGTCCTCATTTCTGCTTGTTTATGCTGCTTTTCTAGTTTAACGGAGAACTGGATAATTGTACATTTAGCAGATAGTTACGTATTCCTCAAGCGGCTACTACCCATCTCACCATTATCTAATGTGTTGGACTGTCTTATGCGTTGGTAAGCTGAGCGCTCCCGTTTAACTACACTAAGGTGTATTGCAAAAATATAAGAACACCACTGATTTGCTAGATAACATTTATTCAAAGCATAATTTTTGTTTGGAAAAATGATAACTGCTATGTCACATGTCTAACATAAGAAAAAAATATAAACAAATGCATCGATGTCGTATTGCAAGTACATAAAAAAATAACTTATAAAAAACTATGGTTACTCCCATTGCAAAATTATAAGAACACCCCTCTCGAATTGAGTGTACATGTTCTGGATTTACATATTTAAACTCAGAATGTGTCATGGATATTTAAAACATCCTGCTTGGAAGGTTTGTCTTGTAAAAAAATACTGTTAACGAAACAATTATCAGCAATTCGTCATGGCTGGCAAAACGCCTTAACAGAACATGAAAGAGGACAAATAACAGCATACAAAGACCAATTGCGAAAAAGTTGGTTGGTTGGTTTATTAGAATTTTTGGCGTCGACTACTAAGGTCATTTTGCGCCTTTTACACAAGTTATATCCGTACGCAGCCCGGGACAAACACAAACATCCATGCCCCGGCCGGATTCGAACCCACGACCAGGAGGACTCGAGAACTAGAAAGCCTACGCCCTAGCCCTCTCGGCCACCTGGGAAAAAGTTGAGACGCTACATGACAGTGGTGTCAAATTTTCTAAAGTTTGGTAAGCTGTACAATACGAAGAAAGCAACAGGGCGACCACGAAAGATCAACCCCAGGGAGCTGCGCAACATTATCCGCAAGCTGAAGGCGGGTGGAACATCACTACAGAAGTTAGCCAGTGATCCAAACATACAAGTTCACTAGTCCACACCGTCCCGTACCATCCGGCGGACAACCAATCTTCATTACAAAAAGAGGAAAGTGCGACCACGACTTCAAGCGCACCACAAGAACAAGAGGCTGAACTGGACAAGGGAACATTTCAACTGGGGCAACCAGTGGCGTCAAATTGTGTTCAGCGATGAAAAAAAATTTAATTTAGATGAACCACACGGATTTTCCTGCTACTGGCAAGATGTGAGAGAGCCGGGACAATTCTTTTCAAAGAGACAACAAGGAAGTGGCTCAGTGGCTAGATTTGGGATAGGTTTGGCTATAATGGCAAAACAAAACTTGCTTTTCCGACTGGGCGAATGAATGCCAGAGATTACTAGGAACTGCTTGATGAACACTTGTTGCCACTTGGAGAACGAATTGGAGCTTTCAACAAGACAATGCTTCCATACACGTGGCAAAGTCGACTTGGGAATGGTTTTCAGACAACGGTGTACATACGATGGACTGGCCTGCATGTTCTGCAGACATTAGTCCTATGGAAAACATGTGGGGTATTCTCTGTAGGCGTGTATACGAAAATGGAAGACAGTTTAGCAATATTGCAGACTTGAAGACGTTCATCGTTGCTGCAAGGGAGGAAATCAATGAGACTGTGCTGCATAAGCTAGCAGATAGCCTACCTACACGGCTATTCAAGTTAGCACTCCACAAAGGAGACTTTATCGGGTACTGAGAGGGGTGTTCTTATAATTTTGCAACGGGAGTAACCGTAGTCTTTTATAAGTTATTTATTTATGTACATGCAAAACGAAATCGATGCATTTGTTTATTTGTTTTTCTTATGTTAGACATGCGACATAGCAGTTATCATTTTTTCAAACAAAATTTATGCTTTGAATAGATGTTATCTAGCAAATCAGTGGTGTTCTTATATTTTTGCAACTCACCTTATTTTTTATTGCTTGCGTAGTTCACTTTTCTGCAATTTTAATTAACCATACCCCGTGAGAGTAAAAAGAACCGTGGCGGATCTAAACATGGTACTCTACGGCAATCGTCTACCGACTCGCCTAGTAAAAGTTCCAGTGATGATCATTTGCCTTCACTTATTGAAAAAATTGTGCTTGCTCACTTTAACGATCCAAATTTCATAGATTCTATTGTGTGAACTATTAAGGAAAAATTTGATGAAATGATAGTTCAAATCACCTCTAAACTTGAACCCCTAGCCCAGGAAATGGAAGCTAACACCCTGCGTTTAACTCAATTAAATCAGCAATTCTCCGATTTAAAGGTGTGATTAGACCAAGCGGAATCCACCCTCTATTCAAATGGATCCTCTCGGATGGATGCCGCATTTACTTGATTTGGAGCAGCATTCCCGTCGCTCTAATCTTCGAATTTTTGGAGTGCCGGAAAAAGCTTCTGAACACTTATTTGATATAATCTCCGATTTATTAAGTAGCGGAAGAATGGAGCTACTTATTGTTTTCACAATGTCCGTCTGTCTGTCCGTCCGTCCGTCCCCTTCATAATTTCCGCATTTTTTGAGTTAGAAGGTTGAAATTCGGAATGTAGCTTGCTATGGGCATGGCACCTTCACTATTTAGTTTCGTTTTGATTGGCTCACTGGGGTCGGAATTTCGGGGGCGAAATTAGAGGGGACCAAAAGGTCTACGCGTATTTATGGATGTAAAGGCGTGAAATTCGGTATGTAGATTCTTCTAAGCAAGATCAACATTACTGTAAAGGTTGGGCCAAATTGTCCCAATAAGGTCGGAGTTGTGGGGGTAGCAGTTACTTGGTGTTTAGAACTATGGCAACATATGGCATGTGATATATAATTCGATCGGAAATGATGAGATACGAAAGACGATAGAGCTTTTTTTCATTTTCTAAATACAACGCTCGAGAAAATCAATTTTTCGATTAAAAAATGAGGGGGGGGGGGGGTTAAAAGTGCAGATAAAATGGTAAAAAATAGATGACCTGAGCGCTTCCGCTACTTTCCTATAACTTCCTCGGGAGAATTAATTTCTTGTTAGGCTATGACACCACCTAGATAAAGAAGGCTTGCGCACTGAAATGTCATACATTGTTACAATAGCCGCTTTTGTGTGAAGTAACAATGTATGACATTTTAGTGCGCAGGCCTTCTGTCTAGATCGTGGTGTCTATGAGCGCTTCGCTATTCAAACGTGTCTAAGCAAATGATAAGTGTCAACGTCAAAGGTGACTATCTGTAGCTCCATTGCTCTCGATCGCCAACTAGCAGACGAGAGCAAATGTGGAGATACTGTGTCGCCATCCAGCGACGCGATAGGAAATAAGAAAGTCGGCACGCTTGCTGGCGAAAGGCAGAAGCATTATAATAAACAAAGGCGGAAGCGGCGCGGAAAAAAACGCGTGAGCGAGGGTCTTGAGCGGGAGGTTTTAAATCGGGGAGAGAGTTTTTGGAACGGTACGAGACGGTCGCACAAAGGACTTTGAAATTGAGTGCGTGCGACACTCTCCGGTGAATTTTCGCTATGTGAATGAGCCAGTGTCTCCATCCAAAGACACGAAGATTCACAAGCAACGCTCAAGACCGACGCCGCCATGCCGCCAGCGATTGATTATTAATATTACTGAGACTTTCACAAGGATAATTCTCTACAAGTCGACAGCGATATCGCCTGGTACTTCAGCGACTGGTGAACCGAGACGACCAGGCAGCCGAATCAACGCGAGGGACGAACGGGAGCCCGAGTCCGTCGCCACGTCAGCAACCGCACTTCGTCGCTCTATCAGCCATTCCACGGAGCGTGAATCCGGTACGCACTTTGGTGACCGTCGCAGGTCTACGACTGGACGAGGTGATACAAATTATTCCCGATATTTCGCACGAGGAACTGGGACTGTAAGAACCCACCGTGCTGATTTTACCCTGGACTTTTGACGGCTGGATAAGGGAAGGACTAGGCCACATCTTCCCTTACCACAGATTGCGTAATACCTTTGGCAAATAAGCGCTCTGCCGCACCCACTTAGGTTGTACGCAAAGCTACATGCTATCTTTGGGCCACCGTCAGGCGAGGAAGAAATCCCTTAGACATGGACCGACAATGAGGACGATCTACGGAGAAGATTGTTCTCTATCAGTCATTTTCTTTGTGTGAGCCGATTTCCCACTGTAAAGAGGCCATCAGTTGATAATGTATTTTGTAATAACATGCCATTGCTGGAATTTAACTAATATTAATTAACCGTAATTTCTTTCCAGTTACTGACAAGCAGTAAGTTCCATTTGAGGACTTCGTGGGGGACAGTTTTATACTGTCTCTTTTCCTACGCTTCAGTAGGAGCGTATGCCCACTTCATTCGATATTATCAACACAATATATGTTGTATTTATATTAATTTTATTTTTTTCTGAATATATTATTTGTTATTTATTAGCCATAAGACGTGCTCTGTTGTCATTACGTTCTTCACCTCATTTCCACTGCTTAACCAAAGAACGTTAAGGAAAAGAATGAAAGCTCTACTTGATTTAGTGTAAGTTTGTAGATCCCAGCGCCGCCACAGCCTGGCGGGAAAGTGGTATGCAGAGAAGCTCTCGCTCATGTCAAAGAGGGCAGCAAATGCTTTGTTATGCCTGCATTCATGGAGTTTTTTTTTATTTAGTTTTAAAATGCTAAATTAAATTATTATTCATTTATTTTCTCATTTATTTACTGACACGGTTTATTAAATTGAAAGTATAATTATTTTATTCCATAATATTATTTTATAATGAAATCTTGAATTTTTTTTTAAATTCTGTAATTTTTAATATATTTTAAAAAGAAAGCAAATATTTTAACATGACTTTTATTCACTTACTTTTTTAAAAGTGATTTAAAAGCAGACACCACAAAAAATTAGACCGTGGAAAGGATGTTGAACATAATTTTTTTTATAAAAAAAAAAAAAAATCAATTGCAGTCAATGCATTCATTTTTTTCAAGAATTTTTTTTGGCTGAAAAACCTGCAACGTATGCATCCGAATTTGTTTCAAATAAATTTGGATTTCCAGTATCTAGAGTTATTGGATCTGAGTCAAAAGAAGACTTTGCAACTGCTTCGAATTCAAGTTGGCGATAAAAGTTCATTATCCTTTTCACAGTTTCCTACTGACCAGGATAAAATAACATTTGTGGCCATAAGTTAATTTGCTTGGCAATTGTTTAACCCTTAGCAACACACGCGCAAGATACGTGATAAGCTGAGGCCGCGCTGAAATGCATTGTTATAGCAGCACAAACAATCAAAAAACGTATAAGGATAAGAAGTGAAGGCTGTGTTTATATCACGTGATAAAAGCTGCCCGATCATCAAACGGGGGCTTCTCTGCAACACACATTTCCCGCCAGACTTGGGCGGCGCCAATTACGTCTACGCGAGCCTTTCCTTCTTATCCTTATACATTCTTTGGCTTAACCATGCTCTGAACGTGACAATAAGCACCAGGCATAGATCTCGAAGATTACTGTGGACGCACGTTCAAACTAATGATGTCAACAATAATAGAGAATAATGAAGTCTTTATTGTTGCTGACATCATTGCATTTTAAGATATTTATTTTAATAACTATCTATTGAAATTCTACTGCCAAAGAAAGTCCCTATAATTCCATGAGAGCTAAAAAATTATTTTCAGCTTTTTTTAATGTTCAAAATTATTTTCTTATACTTTACTGAATGGCTACCAGACATAGGTGCACGACGATAAATGTGGACTGTTCCAGGCAATTCTTTAAACATGTGCCTGTGTTATCGCCGGCGAGCACTTGATCTCAAGTCCCTTGATTTAGCATTGAGTTTCCTCCTCTAGTATATATCTATCTCTATATTTAGAAGGTGATGGTTATGCCAACACCACCTCTACTCAAAGCCCTGAGCGCGAAAACGTCGTGCATTGTTACATCACCTTAACACCTCCTACCACAGATATATAGTAAATAGATCGCTAGAATCCGCCTCTTCGATGAAGCCAAGCGCGCCATATTGCTTCACTACAAAGATTATGCTGTACGCGTTCTTATGATTTTATGAAACATTTTTCCAACTATTATAAATTATAGCCGCTAGAAATTATGTTTAGATTGGGCTACTCTGCCATTGGACTTAGAGATCAATTTGTAATTTTTGTTTAATATCATGTTATTTAAATTTCAATTAAATTAATTATGTATTTCTTATACACATCAGTTATTCGTTTTTGTTGTTTTTTTCACCTAAAAGATTATTGATAATCTTGTTTTCTTTCTCACAGAAAAGCAGTCTATATTTTTAGACTATGAATATTTAACATGAACCGTTTCAAATAATATTTAAAAAGACTTTAAAAAGAGACTTTTTTTAATAATGCAAGTAACAGGCTAACAAAAACACCAGTAACTTTTGACCCATACAAAAAGACCCATGACTTTTGGCATGTGAGTGTAAATAAAATAAATATTCACAAATAATGACATTTAAGTAGAAATGGTGTAAAAACAGCTATAAATTTTTAAAGAAGTCCTGATCTATTATAAAGTGATCTATGAACAATTTTTCCATTATTTAATGCCTTTACTTCGTATTGAATCTTTATGTTCAAGTATGTTTGTGATATGGCTTGAAAAGTGTAGTGAGGTAAGACGGCGGAAAGTGGCTTCACTAGCAACAATGCTAAACCTCAAGCTCTGGCGATCTATTTACTATATAACTGTGCCTCCTACAGAGAAGGCCTGCAGACAAAAGGTATACATTGTTACATTATCATCAAGCAGCTATTGTTAATCGTATTTCTACCAATAATAAGCTGTAAATTTGGTCCCTTGATGATGATGTAACAATGCATACACCATTTGTCCGCAGGCCATCTGTTTAGGAGGTGTTGCATCACCCACGGTAGGGTATTGTTACTCATATTTCTACGAATATTAAGCCCGAAATTGTCCCTACCGTAAGGTGATGTAACAATATATGATTTTTCCGTGAGCAGGCTTTCTCTCTAGCACGGTTTATAGATATTCATGGTCATCGAGCTTCGGCCATTTTCCATTGTTTCGAGAAGCAAAGGAAAACAGATCGCGCCAGGTGCCGCATAGATCGCACTATAGCCGACCGCAACTTGCGATAGAGATTTTCATTGAAACTGAATAGGAAAGTAAAGTTTCTGTCTGCCGATAGGGTGGCGCTGCAGGCGCAGTTGGGCAGCAAGGTCGCTCTAATAAAGGCATGACAGGCCGCCATTTTGCTTCGATCTCAAGATATCTAATTTAAGAAATTTGCTTCGAACTCAAGACATTTGCTATTTAAAAATATAGATTCGTTTAAAATGACCGATTGCTCAGCTATAAATCATTCTGATAGCACAGATATTAGTTTTCGATTGTTTAGTTTGATAGATCGCTCCGCCATTTTGCTTCGAACTAATGCATGATGGGATACCTTGTCATGACCTTTATTAGAGCGGCCTTGTTGGGCCGTCCGAAATTCGGCCTATATTTTGTCGTCCGATTTTCGTTCGCAGAAGTGGTAATGTGAAACAGCCTTTACGGAAGAGTCCAAGTTTCGTCCCTGTTGTTCACTTGAGAGAAGACACGCCTTTGTAGATTGTACATGCAACGCCACTTTTCAATAGAGTTCCCGCCCTACCGGGAGCTAGAAACTTTAGCTTCATTTTAAAAATGGAGCTCGATGACCATGAATATCTATAGACCGTGCTCTCTAGGCTGTATTATACCAACACCTCCTAGAAAGAAAGCATCACAACTGAAACGTCACATATTGTTACATCACCATTGTTGATCGTATTTCTACCAATAGTAAGCCCTAAATTTGGTCGAATTATGATGATGTAACAATATATGACTTTTCAGTTGTGAGGCTTTCTTTCTAGGAGGTGTTGATTATACTCTATCCAACGAAAGTTGGAGTGGGCGTGTCCAGTTAAATTTCTTATTTCAGTTGTTAAACATTGTTGCCAAAGTAGAATCAACAATGTCTAACAATTGAAATAGAAAATTTAACTGGACACGCCCACTCCAACTTCCGTTGGACCGAGTATAGTTAAGCCGTACAACGTAACAAATTCTTATAGATCTAACAATGAGAAACCTAAGAGATCTTGGAAAAAAACGGGAGGGGTGTCGTTTTTCTCGCAGGAGATTTTCGCCAAACCCTTCCAATTATTCCGCAATGAACATCTGCAGATGAACTCAGTGTTTGCCTCAGAATATCCACCATTTGGAAACTTGTCCACAAAAAATAATTACTAATATGAGGGTGCGTATTCTTGATGACCACAATCATAAATTTTATAAACAACTACTCAGTTTTGGAGACGAAAAATTACCCACAATTGCGTCAGGTTTAATTTCTCTCTCACCTGATTTCTGTATACTGTTGTCCTCAGTGCGAGAAATAATTATACATTATGTGTGGCCAAAAAATTGAAGACCGACAGTGGCTTTGAGAACGTATGACTTTGCACCAAAGAATGAGAATGTAAATAAAAAACGACATCATTTTGCAAGAGTTGCCAAGATCTTGCATTACATATAATCTATTGGCGCTATTATGGAGCAAGCTGAAAACTAACCCACAGAATTTTTAAATTCATTGGAACCCACCTGGAAAGCCACCACATTAAGTTCAATTTTGAGAAATTTGGCCAGTAATAATATTAAGAAATTTGGATATCCCCAAATTATACAATGGTACTAGACTGTCACTAATTTTATCCCACTATCAGCCAGACAACAATTATCTAGGTTACAATTTCCTGTGCGATTTGTTTTCACAATGACGATTAACAAAGCAAGGGCAATCTCTTTATGATCCTAATGGCCTGAGACAAAATAGTGTATCCAAAGGCATTCGAGTAACACATTCTATTTCAATATATTGGTCTTTTATGCATAACTAATATTTATTAATTTTTTATAAATAACTGCCAATTACAATATTTGAACAATTTTGGATTTAATATATTCTGTTATTATATAATCTTTTAATTTTCTTAAAACAATTTTGCTGATTTTTGTGAAATTTTGTATGTAATCGTATTATTGCTACTATCTAATAGCACGCTTTTTATTCTTTCAATCAGCTAGTTATGATATAATATCGGATACAATATTATAAATTAATACAAGCAAAATCTTATATTCTACAATATATATATAATGAAAATATAGAAAGGCAAATGCAACTTCGATAACGATTTCATTGTATGCTGTGGAAAAAGAAATTTTATTTTTCTTATTTTATAATATTTTGAGTTATATCCGAAATTATTTGATAATATAGTACTTGAATTAAGTGATGACTAACTATTTCATTATTCTTTATTTAAATTAGTTTATCCCTCTGAACGCAGATACGTTTATTATTAATAAACTGTCTGTTTAAATCAAATTTTATAAGAAACCATAGGATTTTTTTAGGTTTAACCCTTGTCAAATTTCTTATTTTTTCTTTATCATAAAATAGGCTTTTTAAATTCCAATTCCAAAATTTTTAAATGATCATACTTAATTAGATATAGAATATAACAACGTCGTTTATTTTTTCTTAAATTTTTATAAAATCTTGTGAAATTGTTATCGGGGACGATATTTTTGTTTATTTTTTTTCTATCATAATTCCAACATTAGGGAAACCAGTAAATTTATGTTCAGATTTATATAAAAAATCCTTAAATTAAAAAAAATTATATTTGCAATTGTGTGGATCAGAGGTAAAACACTTAACATCGTTTCCTTGAGAAATGCTTTATAAACGGAGCGTAATTTTGCACATTACTTATAACAATTTATTTATCTATTTATCAAATTACATTTTGTTACTTTCTAAATGACAATATATATAAAATAATAATAATAATAATAATAATAATAATAATAATAATAATAATAATAATAAATAAATAATAATGTAGCAACAACAGGGATACAATCCACCGGATAAACCGGAAGATGAGGCCCTATGTTGCCCCCCCAACAGGCCGAAGCCCAAAGCGGGGTTAATGATACATATAAAATAGACTAATAAAGAAAAAAAGATAATAGGAATTATAATAATGATACCGAACACCGGCCAAGTCAGACAAAACATTAGTAAAATAATAATATTAACAATAATAAATAATGATAATAATAGTAAAATAATATCAATTAATAAGTAATAACAGGGATAAAAAAACAAACAAAAAAAAAACAAAAAAAAAACATCAAACACACACACACTCACGCAGGCAAAGAACTAACTAGTTCCAAAAAAGGAACAGCGTTTATCAAAAAATTTATCCAAGTTGGGGGAAGGACTTATTGAGAATATCTACTAGTTTGTTTGCAGGATCAAGGTTCATGACATTCGTCCTTCTTTTCCCCAAAAAAATCAAAGGTTGACGGGATCTATTGGAATTCGGAACCCGAAAACCAATGAGATCGAGAGTTTGAGGAGGAAAAATACTCCCATTAATTATCTTTAGTAAAATTTTAAGTAATAATTTATTAAAAATGAATTGCAAATTAAATAATGAGGCCAGGGAGGCGGAATCTGTGATTTTCTCAGTACAACGAAGAAAACGATAAAAACTCAGCAGCTTCACTTGTAGATGGTCAAATAACTGAGTACTGCCCGAAAACCAAATCCATGGGGCATACATAATCTTAGATAAAACAAAAGATTTATATAACATAAGGAACGTGTCTTGTCTCCTAAAGAAACCAGCAAGACGCTTGATAATACCCACACGCCTGCTGGTTTCCACTAACAAAGAGTCAAGATGATCGGAGAAATTTAATTTTGAATTAAAAATCACACCGAGATCCTTAATCGACTCGACGTTCTACGCTGAATAGAACTGTCCTTCAAAGTATAGTCGTAATAATAGTTAATGACTTTTCTAGAGTACGTTAGACAGAAGGATTTTGATACATTTAGTGAAAGGCCGTTCAATTCTGCCCAACGAGCAATAGAATCCAGTGCCGAAGACAGTTCGAGGCAGTCATCCCAGCAACGAATAGCAGAAAACAGTTTCAGATCATCTGCGTATAACAAATACTTGACCTGCAGATCGACAAAATTCAATGCTAAATCAGCAATAAAGATGTTAAAAAGCACCGGGCCCAAAGGAGAACCTTGAGGGACACCGCTGCGAATTCTACCAGTAGCATAACTACCATTCGAGTCCTTGATGTTAAAACTACGCCCACTAAGAAGTGAAGTGAACCAGTTTCTCACATTATCCGCAAGGCCAACTTTATCCAATTTATGAAGCAACAGGCGGATGTTAACGCTATCGAAGGCCTTGCTAAAGTCCAAGTATAGGACGTTTACCTGCAACCTTTGATCGATATAAGAAACCAGATAATGCAGTAAACATGCGAGATTAGTGGAGATAGATCTTCTCCTCCTAAACGCATGTTGCTCTTCAGGTAGATTGAGATCAACGAAGGAGGCGAGATGGTTAGCAACATATGTTTCAAGAGTTTTAGCAGGATAAGGAAGAATCGTTATCGGTCTGAAATCATTCAATAGACGTGGCCGTGCTGACTTAGGAATAGGAACAATGTTAACGATCTTCCAGTCGCTTGGATATACGCCAGAAGCCAAAGACGCATTAAATAATACCGCGAGAGGCTGTAAGATGGCTGATAAGCAGCCCTTAAATACAAAATCGGGTCTGCCATTACGGTGGACAATCTTAGACGCAGTAATTCCTTTAGCCAAGAGAAAGATTTCGGTGGAGGAAATAGGTGGTAAAGAAAGTTTACATTGAAGCTGATCCCAAAACGATGAGACTCGCTGGTCAGGAAAAGACAAAACACCGTCGCTCCCCATAGTTTGTTCAAAATAAGATGCAATCTCCTCTGCTGAAAAGTGGTTAGACCAAGATTGGGCAGAACGCCTTTTACCAAGTAATTCATTAGCGGTATTCCAGAATAGGCGACCCTGCGAATTTAAATCTTTCTCCACCGACTGATAATAATCAGCAAAATCATTATTATACGCTGTCTTAAAATTCTTCCTGACCTCCTGAAACGCAAGATAATGCTCAGAATCCTTAGATTGTTTAAAAAGTCTATGTTTCAATTGTTTCAGTTTCCAAAGTTGCATTGTGTTATTAGAGGTCCAAATCGGAAACTTTGGCCTCATAAACTTGGTCTTAGAATAATTAATTAAAGGAACATTTTTTATGATAGCTTCAGAAAATCGATCCGTTATGATATCCCAAATCTGGTCAACAGACTGGGAGTCATCAAGAACGGACCAGTCTGAAAACGAGAGATCTTTAAATAAATTCAAAAGATTGGCCTTCTTAAAATCGCGCCGAGAAGAGCAGCAATGTGGGGTAAACTGTTGGCGCTCAAAATCACAGACGATCGCTAAAGGCGGATGAAATTTATCTTCAAGATTAATCACTGACGGCGCACGTTTCACCACTATATATTTAGAGGCGTATATCTTATCAAGGGTGTCGCCATAGGAGTTTATAGTTTTATTATAATTAGTGATCCGAAGTTCAGCTGCCCAGACGTCCGTCAGTCTACGCCTGGTAGCATTAATATTGTTGGAATTGCGAGTCGACTGGGAATCTGTATAGTTAAAATCCCCGGTAATAATGTTAACACCCGGCAGAGTAATAGCAAATTCAGCCAACTCGTCAAGAAATAACTGATACATGCTATTAGAAATCAACGGCAGGATGTAAACAGACCAGATATTTAAACTACCACCATGATGATTCAACCGGTCATGCTTCCCACTAGAAAACAGCCTAACACCAACTACATCTATCGATGTCACAGATGAGCTAAATTTAATCTCTTCAAGAGGCTATACAATTAGGCACAGCAATTAAGACATCCCCACCTCTTTTCGCACTCGTCCGATCGGTCCTATAAACTGCAAACGAGTCATTAAATAACATATTATTGATTATTGTAGAGTTTAGCCATGTTTCCGTGAAAGAATAGACCAAAGTTTTATTAAGCGATGTAAATTTAAAATCTCAGTTCTAAGACCGCGAACGTTTTGATATTACTAATAATAATAATAATAATAATAATAATAATAATAATAATAATTATTATTATTATTATTATTATAAAACAACACTTCATCAAAGCAGAACAAACGCCTCAGACAGTTATTTAAGAAGATTAAAACACACACCAGACATGAGCAGCACAATCAACACATTACAGAATATATGGACATATTAAAACAAAAGTTAGCTGCAAAAACACAACGCCTGAAGAGATACAAAACATGCACTCAGCGCAAACAGCAGAACAAGTTATTCGCAAACAATGAGAAGACATTCTATAAGCAGTTAAACAAAGATTATACAAACCAATGACGTATATTAAAGATAGACTCCGAATCCTATTGTTGTAACTTGAAGCAAATTGGGAAGCTCCATGTTCAGAACTGTCATGGCTGAAAGTGAGTGAAGATGATGCAAAACACATGGTTAAACATGAGAGTACCTGATTAATAATTCTTTCACACGCTGATCACGGAGTGATAAGTTTATCTTTTCTTTGAGTTTGTATTTGAAGTATTTTATTACTTACTTACTTACTTTTCAAACCCACTAATCCGTTAGGATCGCGGGGGCAGCAGCCCTATGGAGGATCTCCAGCGATCGCGATCTTCCGCCATCAGGCACATGTCCTCCCTGATAATATCCAAGCGACTCGAACCCAGATTCTCCATGTAGTCTAGCCACCTGGTTCTAGGCCGACCCCTTGGTCTCTTACCCACCGGCTTGGAAAATAACAACTGCCTAGGAAGACTAGTTTGCGGCATCTGTATCACGTGGCCATACCAGCACAACTGTGATCTCTCAATGCGGAGAAGTAGCGGCTCAACACCTAAAGAGTCCCTTATTGTGCTGCTGTACACTCTATCTAGTATGGGTAACACCTGCCACACCTCTCAGAAATCTCATTTCGGCCGCTTGTACCCGCGATCGCACTCTTTCGGTCATTAACCAAGCCTCATGACCATAAGTGAGAATGAGAACAAACATAGATTTGAAGACAGAGAGCTTGGCTTTGTTACCCAGCTCACGTTTCGTTACCAGTGATTGCCACATTCACGTCTGACACAGCTTACTGCACCGATCTGAGCATCCACTTCTTTTTCCTACTACCCATCATTCGTGAATGCCATCCCGAGATACTTGAACTTCTCCACCTGTCTCAATGGGGCTCCCCTAACACGGAGAGCGCACTGAGCAGGCTGTCTTGAAAGGACCAGAACCTCGGTTTTAGCCACACTGATCTTCATCCCAGCTTCTTCACATTTGGCTGCAAACCGGTCTAGTGCATGCTGAAGGTTCGTGCGAGAAGACCCA
>JAHWFO010092500.1:450504-467966 GCA_023313115.1 Rhysida immarginata
AGAGGGTATAAGAGCTTCTACGTCAAGGGCAAGGAAAACTTGAGTCTAAAGTATTTGTTGATGTTCCGCAGTGGTGAGGCAAGTCAAGAAGAGTTTAGATAAAGTCCCGGTATATCACCTAAAATTCCTGTTTTTCGTATTTTTCGTAAAATGGATAGTCTCTTTGCTCTGTGTTGTATTGATTGAGTTAATAATGAACTAATTGGGAGTTTTAATTTAACTTCTTGAGATTGTTCTGGTTACCTATAAGTGTAATTATCCCGGGCAAAGCCGGGTCCTCTGCTAGTACTTTATAAATGCCCGAATTATAGCATAGATTTTTATCCCATACCGGTAGTCTAGTGATAAATCCCTAGATTTCTATTTTGCAGGTACAGCTCAAATCTGGTCTTCGATAATTTTTTTTCTTTTTGTAAATTTTTAACATGTATGAGAATGTCTATTTCATTTACTAAGTATATTCCCGATTTTACAAGTTACTACCATCATTTTTTTTATAAAATGCCTATAAGAATTTTGTTATGATTTTGTGCGACGTGCAGAAATAATTTGTTCTTAGAAGCAGCAAGTAAACATTGTTTCTACTAGCAATGAAAGAACAGAATGAATACAAAGGACCTAACATGCACTGCAGCTCAATATATTTCTCCATAACTACAACAATACAAGCGCATAGTAGCTAAAGCAGAACGTGCTAAAGGAAACGGTGGTCAAGTTTAGGAATTAAATACACCCCTTTAATCTAAACAGTGTTAATTAACTGTGGCACTTAAAACAATAGGATAAAGAACGAAAATTAGTTTCCTGTACTTAAATTTAACAGTTTACATAATTTATAATGTTTTATGTTTCCAAGTCATTTGGTAAGAATATCAGAAATCATGTTGCTTGTATCTATGTATTTTAGACATATGCCGTTTTTGATAACTTCTCTAATATAGTGGAAACGTATTTGTATGTGCTTTGTACTTTGTCGACATGCTGGATCAAGTGCAAGCTTATGAGCACTTTGGTTGTCATTATGAATTATGGTTGGATCTTGCACGAACCCATGGAAGCCAAGTCCTCAAACACACCGTTTCTTTTGCTGCAGAAGTGAGAGCAACATCCTAGAGGATAATGCGACAAATGACTGTTTCTTTACCTTCCAGGAAATGGGTGCACTGCCAAGAATAAACACACACCCACTAATGGATTTCCTACCCACCACGTTATTGCCCCAGTCTGCATCTGCATAAGCAATCAAAGGAAGTCCTGTTTTCTTATATGTGAGACGTAGCTCTTTGGTTTCCATAAGATAGCGTAGGACTCGCTTTGCTGCCAGGAAATGTTGAAGTCTTGGATCACTGTTAAATTGACTAAGTGCATTAACCACGTAAGCAATGTCTGGTCTTGAAACGGTTGAAATATATACCAGGAAACCAATTAACATTTGACATTCTGTTTGGTCCACTTTAGATGCTTCTTGTTCCTCCTTCGTTCCTTAGACAATTTGAGATTTTTAATCATCGAAGTTTTAGCACCTTTTGCAGACTCCATGCCGAAACATTTTAACAATTTTTCTATGTAGGAACATTGATATATTTGAATAAATTCCGTCTGAGAGTCTTGAATTATAGTCATTCCCAAATAGCATCTGGCTTCGCCAAGATCTCTGATGCGAGCGAATTTTTTACACTTGCTATTATGATAATCTACATATACAGCAACAATGATAATCTTTTCTTGTTGATGTCCTACATATAGGCACACAATTGCCTGTACTTAGGGCTTTGAGATTCATGTTACACAATTTTTCATGAAGCTTTTGATTCCAGAGTTACCAGATTGCTTTAAACCATAGGGAGATTTTTTAAGAGGCATACTTTTTGTTCTTTTCCCCTTTCTATGAAACCCTGCGGCTGTTCCATATAGATAGGTATATCCAAATCAGCATGTAAGTATGCAGTTTTTATGTCCACATGGTAAACTTTAAGATTGTGTTCCACGGCTAATGCAAGTATCATTCGAATGGAATCGTATCTAGCTGCAGGAGAAAATATTTTATTGTAATTAATGCCAAAACGTTTTGAGCATCCCACAGCTAATAAACGTGCCTTGTAGCGTACAGTTTTTGTATTATTTTGAAACTTCGTAGCAAATACCCACTTGTAATTAATTGATTGTACTTTAGGTGGGCAATCAACCAAATCCCATATGTGGTTAGCACAGCATCATATTCATCTTGCATTGCTAATTCCCAAGTCTTTGCATTAGGTTGCTCCACAGCCTCTTTAAATGATTTAGGATCATCTAGTGTTTGTTCCATTGTTGCCATCGTAAGTTTTTCTGTGTGATAAGCTTTTCGAGGTCTTCCCAGTTTTCCTGTGTATTGCTTCATGGGACGGCCAGGTAACCTTCTAGGTTGAACCTCTTCGACTGAACAGACTTCTTCACTGTGAGAACATGGTTGCTCTATTTCTTCACTAAAAACGATCTGAACTAAATCTTCGTCTTCATCAAGAGTATCTTGAAGCATTGGAAAAGGATCAGAAGTAGTTTCAAGTTGAGGTAATTGTTTATCTCCTAGAAAGGTAACATCCCTACTTTTAAGTACACTATGCGTACCTTCACACCATAAACTGTAACTTTTGGATTCCTCGCTGTAACCAATCAAGATGCATCTTTCACTTCTAGGTTCGAATTTACCTTTTTCAGGTTTGTTATTCTTTACATAGGATATGCTGCCTGTAATTCGAAAATAACCAATATTGGGTTTTCTCCCATTCCAGACTTCAATGGGGGTTTTATCTTTACAATGAGACGTAACACATCTATTACGTATAAATGCAGCTGTATTTATTAATTCGGCCCACAGTCCCATGTAACATCTATGAGAAAACATCTTGCAATTTCAACTAACGTACGATTCATGCGCTTTGCCACACCATTTTGTTGTGGTGAATATTCAGTGGTCGTTTGGCTTTTGATTCCATGAGCAAGCAAATATTCTTTGGACGTTATCACTAAGATAATCTTTGGCGTTATCACTAAGTAAAACCTTCAGTCGCCGTCCTGTTTGATTTTCGGCATATTCTTTGTAGGTTTTAAAAGCTGATTCCACATCACTTTTGTGTTTAAGTGGCACCACGTACACGTATCTTGACTTGTCGTCAATGAAAGTCACAAAATACCAATCCGTGAGATGCTAACATTAGCTGTTGCATATTCACATGTCCTTATCTCCGATGCCATAATTCTACTGGATCTAACTTATTATTGGCTACGACTGAATTTAGAGCAACTTGTTCAAGGTTTCTTTGATATGGAGACGTTCTAATAATGTACAAATCATTCCTCTTCATGGCTTCTAATAAAAATTTACTGTCCCCTTTGATGTAAGCCTTACCATTCATGAAGTGCATTTCATAACCATATGAAGTTATTGTTGAAATCGACAAGTTTCCTTGCAAATCCGGCACATAGAGTACACGAGGAAGTTTTATATTTTGCACACCACTTTTTCCATTTACAGTTAAAGATGTAGTACCTCGTTGATTAGAAATGGCAGTTCCTTTGTTCGCCAATTGGATGATGACAGGTTTTACTTCGTGAAGTGTAGTAAAGGATCTCTTGTTTCCAACATGTGGGTTGTAGCACCACTCAGCAGGCACCATTCCCATTTTCGTAGTAAAGGATTATCTTGTTGCTGAGGCAGAGACATTAGAGCTACAGATTCACTTATATCTTTTGAGTCTCTTCATGCAGTTTTGGCAGCTTCGTCTCTTTTCTTTTTCCTGCAAACATTCATCGTGCGGCCTAATTTCTTGCAGTAGAAACACTTCAGTACTTTTTTATGTTTCTGACTCTTAACTAGTGATATTCCATTTGTTGAATGAGATTTGGTCTCCTTACGTCTAACTTCTTCAACAAGTAACTTTACTTTTAAATTTTCTAAATCAGGCAAACTGTCCCTCAGTTCTATGGCCACTCGGAAATTTTCATATTCATTGGGCAGGCTACAGAGAAGCAAACTGGAGAGTAGTTCTTTCGGTATTTCTAAACCAGTTTAGTCCAATTGATTAGCTAATAAGAAGAATTCTTTCAAATGCTGTTGCAGGGCTGTATCCGTATCCATTCGCAATTGCAACAGTTGTTTCATTAATGAAACTTTTCTCGTCGGACCCTTTGGTTGATATAACGAGACAAGTGTTTCCCATGCCTCCTTAGATGTTGTGGCTTTCTCTACGTGATAAATTTCATGCATAAAATAATACTTACCAACGCCTTTTGATCAGCTTGCATCCACGTATTCATTTGGACTACTTCCTCTGGTTTGAGACTGGTTGTCTCCGTTAAACCGGTCGCTTCGGACAGTTGCTTAATAGTTCCGCACGTATAACCCCATAAATCACTATTTAGGAATGTCATCTGCATCTGTAAGCGCCATGTCTCGTAATTGTCTTTCGATAACTTTTCTATTTGATGAAGTCCGGAAGCTATCTCACAAGTAGAATTGACGTACGTAACTTTAGTCCTTAGGTAAAGGCTTCGCTAGAGCCGTTAAACTTATTTAAGCTTAATTAGGCTTAATCAAGTCCTCTTCTTACCTTTCTAGTGTTGAGCAGTGGAAGCGTGCTGGGCCCATAACCTGTTAGGATTTTGTGCGTCGTGCAGAAATAATTTGTTCACAGAAGCAGCAAGTAAACATTGTTTTTACTAGCAATGAAAGAATAGAATGAATACAAAGGAGCTAACATGCGCTGCAGCTCAATACATTTCTCCATAACTATAACAATACAAGCGCATGCCAGCTTAACAATACAGAACGTGCTAAAGGAAACGGTGGTTAAGATTAAGAATTACAACAAATTTTTTAATTGAACATAATCTAAAAAATCTGATTTGCTAAGGTTATTTTTTACATAAATTGAAAGATTGTTACAAGTTATATTTATTTTCATTGTTTAAAAAAAAAAACACAAACGAAGTTATAATTCTGGTAAAGACAGAAGTAATGAAGGGTGATTGATAAACCATAGATACCAATATGGTGCATTATATTTAATAGTTAGTACATGGTGCAATAATTATGTGCGTTAAATGTCATCCCAAAAGTTACAAAATTTATAACAATAATTAAATGTGAATAATTAAACTTTTTTTAAATGCTCATCTACTATTAAGATCCTAAGATCTGTCTGTCTGTCTGTCCCTTTATAGACTCGGCCCCTGCAAGAGATACCTGGGAATCAACTTTTTTATCGATATTTCTGGCAGTGTAGGGGGCTTTTTTTCTCACAAAAATTTTTATAAATAAATTCTTTTTTCCTTCATCTCTATGCAGTTTTTTTGCGTGGAACAGTTTGTGACGTCAGAATTTGTTTTCTAAGAGGAGAAACGATGAAGATAAGAAATTGCTGCACAAAAACGATTGTCAAAATTTGTTTCAACAATTGGAGTTTTTAGACAGCAAAGAGAGAGATGGTAAAACGTGTGCTCGTGAATAATTAAATCAGAAATGTTTCACAAAAAAAAGTTTCGTTTATTTTCATTTATATTTCTTCTTGAAAAAAATATCCCCGTTTTTAAACCGGGATTTAACCCTCGTTAAATCTACAGGGTGGGCTCGCTGGACACCTCCTCTACTCGCTATGCACCTGAGTTGACGTGCTGTTGATTTAACCCTCCTTTACACTGTGGATCAATAATTATAATAATTCGTGTACGTATTTCATGAAATAAATAATTGTAGCAAATTGGAAATTCGGAAATATATCTGGTAAATGAATTACACAATCCCATACGTATAAAAAAATTACGAAGAGAAAAAATTTTTTTTACCCGTACCTGCATTTTACCACTAGGACGCCTGTATCAGATAAAAATCTATGCTACAATTCGGGCATTTATAAAGTTTAGGCAATTATAAAAAATTTTGCATATTAAGTTATAATATAATTGCCGGCTACATTGATTAAAATTATTTTTAGTAACAATTAAAGACTTGTTAACCTGTGCCTTCGTGTCTAATTTCGTATACGAATATTGCATAGAGCGCCATTCCATGCTGGTGGTGACCTTTTGAACTAATTTTTTTTTTTTTTTTTTGGTGGGTATGAACTTCCCATGCCCTCTTGTATAATATTACCAAATATTATAGCTTTTGGTCCAGTAGTATTTTTTATGGCCATGTCAAAATGTAACTTTAATTATAAAGACCCTGTATATTGTAGAATGAGATTTTGCCTGTATTAATTTATTATCTTGTGAATTATATCTGCTATTACTGTATATGGAAATATAGTACTTCAATTTATATATTTGCAGCTTTTATATAAATAGTTAATAAATACAACTGAAAAATAAAATAATAATTAATAAATAACAAAATAAAATTATTACGTAAAATTATTCCTGATTATTAGTAGACAAAAAAAAGGGGGCTGTCATGAAAGAATATTATTGACATAATCAGGAATAATTTTACGTAATCTTTTTGCTAGGCACCCTATCATTCCTAAACGTTTTTATAATTACATTTTTCTCGCCGCCCCCTTATTATTTCCTATTTGTCCTCCGTCTTGTCCTATCCCAACAGTTCGTCTAATTAATCTCATTTGTTCTCTTCTTGTTTGTCAGCCAATAACGCCTTACTATTCCCCATGCAAACTATATATAAACCCGTCCGTTAGTACAACTTTCATAACTTCAGGATAATTCTCTAATATTCTATTTGCTTTTAGAGAATTATCCTTTTTTGCTTTGATAAAGGATAGGCTCTATCCGAAACGTCAGCTCTTTATTTGATTTTTTAGTTTTATTTTGATTTTACTTATATACTTATTAATTATTTTGTTATTTGTTAATTATTATTTTATTTTTCAGTTGTATTTATTAACTATTTATTGCATTCCAGGGTTTTTGTGTCTCGTCCTTTTCTCTTATAAATATCCGTTCAGCTTTAATATAGGAATTATTAATTAGTTTTAGGAAAATAGTTTTTAAATATGTTAAAATTTTGATTTCCTGACCAAAAAAAATAGCATCAGAAACAACATGTTTTTTTTTTTTTTGTTTTTTTTTACATTCCTCTGAGAAGGTGACATAAAAACCACATGTCCAACACATGTGGACTTCGGCCATATCACCGTTGCCATGACTACCTCACCCTTTCCCTGGAACACGCCTACAAATTTGCGTCACTTCCGTCTTACAACCCGCTTCAGAGGCGATTCAATTGAGCTGGTATCTGTAGCGTAATAGTGTTATGGCTCGAATGTTATGCTGATTTTACGCGTAAGCTTGCTTAAGCTGACTTGACTGCCCTAGTGATACGGGCCTAAAGGTTTTAGTTTATGGCTTCAGCACAAGAGCACAGTGACACGAAGCTTGATTTGTTTTCCTCCGTTTTGGACTGCTTTGTTTATTTATTAATTTATTATGAAAACGGCTTCCTCAATTACTATATCCATTCAGAATTTACAACATCACAATTCAAAAGTTTTTACAAATATTTCAAAACTTGCAATTCACACAATTTGATTAATGATGTTTGCAAAATTCATATCATTGCCGGAGGGTTAAATATTAGTGACAGTATAAGTGTTTCTTTTTATTTGTAAAAATATCAATAAATCTGATATAAATAACCATCAGATTTATAATTATAATTTATCAAAGTTAAAAAATATTTATCTTTTAAAAATACGAGTAATCATCACAGCTCATTTAGAATTTTAAATTATGATCAGTTTCATTATATAAGGCTCGAACAAATAAAATAAAAATTATTTATTTTATCCAAAGTATACAAGGAATTTTAAAATACTCTCCAAATGCGTTAAGGCATTTATCCCACTGTGTAACAAGGCGTGTAATTCCTTTTTGGCGTGTGGAACCCTTCCAAAACCTCTTCCTTCATCGTCCGACTGAAACCTGCGGCCTTTCAGATGTTTCTTGATATCCCCAAACACGTGAAAGTCACATGGGGGTAAGTCAGGGTTGTAAGGTGGATGCTGCATTGCTTCCCAGTTGAACTTTTTGATGAGGTCTGCCGTTGCTTTCGAGGTGTGAGGACGCGCGTTGTCGTGGAGAAGAAGCACTCCTTCTGTAAGAAGTCAAGGACGCTTGCATTTGATGGTCTCGCGCATGGCCTTCAATGTTTCCACATATCGTGCTGCGTTAACTGTGGTGCCTTTTTCAAGAAAGTCCAGTAAAATCGGGCCTTTGCGATCAAAAAAACAACTTCCCCGTGCTGTTTGCGATTGCTTTTGATTTTTTCAGGAGTGGTGACCCATAATGCTTCCATTGACGACTTTGACGTTTGCTTTCGGGCTGGAAATGAAAGCTCCAAGTTTCATCATTTGTAACGATTCTGTAGAGAAAACTCTGTCCTTCCTGTTCATAGCGAGTCAAATGTTGCAGGGACATGGCCATTCAAACTCCAAGTTGTTCTGATATCAAATAATGCGGGACCCAGATTTGTGCACAGATTTTTCTGTAATGCAGATGGTTCCTGATAATGGTGTAAACAGTTCCACGACTAAAGCCAGTTTTAGCAACCACGACATCGATTGTCACTCTTCTGTTTTCCTTTAAGACAGCGTCAATTTTGGCTTTGGAATCATCCGTGATGGCCCGGTTTGCTTGTCCAGGTCGTTGATCATCTTGCAATGATGACCGTCCCTCCGAAAACCTCTTGCTCCATGCCCAAACATGAGTGTAGGTTAGGCAGTCATTTCCATAAACTTTCTGCATACGACGATGAATATCAGAAACTGAAACTCCTTCACGTCAAAAAACGAATTACTGCTCTGTTCCCGTTTCGTTGATTCCATTTTGTCGTTGATTCCATTTTGTTGATCACTCGCAGAGCTTCGAAGCGCTAGCTATCGTTCTTTCTCACGTGATACAACACTTGAAACCTATTGTTCAATTTGCACGTGGGGTTTCGCAATTGTTGAAAACAAAAACTTACGATTCTACACGTCGTCTTTTTTTCCCGCGCAAATTTTCGTTTTCATTTGTAAGACCCTT
The DNA here is from genome assembly GCA_023313115.1 of Rhysida immarginata. Taxonomy (NCBI): domain Eukaryota; kingdom Metazoa; phylum Arthropoda; class Chilopoda; order Scolopendromorpha; family Scolopendridae; genus Rhysida; species Rhysida immarginata. The sequence continues at coordinate 459,523 of JAHWFO010092500.1, forward strand.
ATTGTTTAATTATTGCTTAAAACAGTATTATTTCATTAATTCTTAGTTTAAATTTTCAAAAGATTTGCTGGAAGATTCGTGAAAGATATTTGCTGATTATATGGGACGTTCTCCGGGATCGTTTTATCCAGAGACTTTTTATCCGGGACCATTGTATCCGACACGCATAAAAATTAGTCACTATGTTCGTTAATTTTTCAGGATTCTCTTCATAGTTATAAAATCTATTTTTTGCTATTTTGCAAAGATTGTTAGGTTCGTTAATTTTTCAGGTCTCTCCTCATACTTACAAAGGCTAATGTGCTATTTCGGGATGAAATAAAAATGACTTTAAAATGCTGCGTTTCAGCAATTGGATATACTTACTCTTTCATTTATTTAAATAATTCATTTTTTTAATATTTCTCAAACAATACTTCTCTTTTAACATTATTTCAAGGAAAACAATTCGCAATAAGTTAAATCAAATATAGAGTTCATAAAACATTGTTTTCATAAATTGAACTCAAAAATCTTTTCGTCACCACGAAAATGTTCCACAAATAAATTTGGAAGATTTTATGAGGAAAATAGCTCAAATTTTTATTGTTGTTATTTTGTTTACATTCCTCTAAACCGAATACATGTGTTTAACTAATTAATATGTTTAACTTAAAAATAATCCATTAATGAAGAAAATTAAATTATTAAAATCAGTGGGAATAGAAACTGTTTCAGCTGTAATGAAATGATAGATGAGAAAAGCATCTTTTTCATTTCTTTTTTTTCATTTGTTCATTAATTTCAACTTTGCTGTAGCTTATGAGTTCATAATTAGCTATATTTCGAGAAAACCAAATTAAAAATATATAAAAAATGGAGTTATTCAGTCATTAAAATTAAATTTTAAAATGCTAATTTACTTTTCCCTTTTAATGCTATTTTTTTTAACTTCACACTATTTCAATACTTTGCTGAACTTGACAACAGATGTTTATAATTTGCTATTTTAAAAATAAATAAAGAATACATTCCATTCTTTATAGAAGCATAAAACTTTCTCTGGTATCTTTCAATGTAGCTTTAAAACAGAATAAAATTGTTATTATTTAAAAGCTATTCACATAAAATTTCGCAAAATCCTAAAATAATCTAGTAAAAAATAAAGTTATGTAAGCCTCTGTAAATTGCGTAAATAAAGTATTCTGCGAAATCTGAGCTCTTTCTTTTTATGAGTGACATCAGAATACATTTCTGAGTGAAAATTAATACATTTCTGACTCAGCTAATTTTCCATAAATTCAGATTCATTTGGATAATCTAAGAAGCCTAAATATTTTTTTGCAAATATTATATTTATGGAAGAAAGCTTCACCATCATTACCTCGCTCTATAACCCAATTTCCCAGCCAATTTCAAGGTAAACGACTCTTTTGACGTTAGCTTATTCTATGCGTAGTAAAACAACTCACCTCCGAGAGACAGCAGAACGACACAGAGGACGATAAATGAAGGGCTCGTTACATAATTCATCTTCTTTTATTTTTATGTTGTTTTTTTTTTGAGGGAGAGTAAATGTAAATTATTCTATCCTCTTCCTGCACAGCCGTTTCCTTAGGCCGCGTACAGTTAGGACGAGGCGAGTCCTGCGACGAAATTTCTATAGGACTCGAACAATGGATAACGGAGTTAATCCTTCTTTAAATTCTTAGAATTCGATCACCCTTTTACCATTACTTCCTTGTTTAGACGAAGGGGTGAAGAAGGTAATATTTCCAAAAATTCCAAAAAATTATAAAAACAATTTTCAATACATATTCTCCCGATATCAATTTTATTTCAAGATCGGGTTTCACTGTTTTTAAAATGACCACAAATTTATTAAGTTAACATTTATTTATTTATTTTCTCTGAGATTGTAAAATGACATGATTGATAAACAAGGAAGTAATGGTAAAAGGGTGATCGATTTCTAAAGAAGGATTAACTCCGTTATCCATTGTTCGAGTCCTATAGAAATTTCGTCGCAGGACTCGCCTCGTCCTAAGTGAACGCGGCCTTATACATGTAGTATGCTCCTTCCCTTCCTCTTTCAATAGAAGACTGAGGGCGAGCGCCCCTTGTCAACAACACGATTAAAAGCGTGGGGGGGGGGGGCGGTGTCGGTAGTCCCTTGAACTAGCTGTAACTTAACACACATTCGACTTTCAACTTTTTAGCGACAGCTGTTCAAAACGAACGTCTCAGATTCCCACTACGAAGAACGGCTGTTATCAATTACACGCAAGGACGATGCAGGGAAGGAAAGAGTGAAAAAAAAAAAATTGAAAGGAAGGCACTAGAATCACATTTTATTTCCTTCTCTACTCATTCCTCGTTCGCTCGCTCATTCATTCTATCACTGAATGTGGTTTGCAAGTGTTATTCGTTGCACTGATGTATATGGAGCAGGAGCAAGAGGAGGGTCCATCCGGGCTATTTTAGAACAGCCTCAAAGGCAGCACCACTCTATGGGGACAGAAAAAATTTCATTAGACCCTATTAATCATGATTACGGATATGATTGTTGAGACTGGAAAAAATATCTTTTTAAGCTGTTAATAAAAGAAAGAAAAATGTCGTTGACGGAAGTAAATTTTAGAGAAACCTTCATAAAGCACTGCAAACGAGATTTAAGCTTGAATTTCGATCAACTCGTATATTTTATATAGATTATTGATGTGTTAATGGAGAAATGTACTTAAGAAGGATTTGTTTAGCAGAAAATACAGAAACAGTGATTTATTAAAGAAATTGCTTAATGGGATGTATTCTAAAGTAAAAACTCTCACCGATGAAATAATTATCAAAATCCTATCACCACAGGCAAATCAAACGTACAAAAACGTATAATTTTTTTATATTATAGTTTTTAATAGTTTCAATTTTTAAGTGAGTTGTAAAACGAGGGGATATCAGAAAGTAACGCCATTTATATTTTCAAAATAATACCAAAATAACACTGGTCTGCATCAAAATCCTTCCTGTAAAAATAATGGTATATTCTTATAGATTTCACACTACTATAATCTATCCAACGAAAGAAAAACTGGGCGTGTCTAATTAAATTTCTAATTTCAATTGTTAGACATTGTTGCTAAGTAAAATTAACAATGTTTAACAATTGAAATTGGAAATTTAACTGGACCGGCCCGGTTTTTCTTTCGTTGGACAGAGTATAATTCCAAATATGGCAATTAAATTGCTGTATCACGTACCGTTTTATTTTTGTGAGGGAGAATGGTTGCCGTTAAAGTGAAAAAAGCGTGGATAATATGGGCGCAGTTTCTGATGAACATGGAGAAAGGTTCCACCAGGACATAGCTCAAATTGAAAAGCGATACAGCAGCAAACTGAATCAAAATACCGTGTGATCCAAAAGTGTATTACATTTTTTCATGAAACAAATAATTGTTTTGCCGTGACGAATTCTTTAGCAAAACAATATTGCGCGTGCCTCGTGATTCTTATGAAAGCATTGAATTGCTGGAAAGCAAATACTGAAAATGTCGTTAACAATGGAAAAAAATATAACACACTTTTGGATCACCCGGTATGTTAGCGGATTACTCCTGGACATTCTACGGGAGACGCCAAAAGCGCAATATAAGAGACAAAATACAACAAAATGAGGTTTTATGAGACACTTCATTGATTTATTAATAAGAGGGGTGCAAAATAATAAGTTTTTTCATGTTTTCAATTTTATGTAGAACTAGCAGAGGACCCGGCGTTTCCCGGGATAATTACACTTGTAGGTAAACACACACACTTTTCCAAATCGTCTGAACGCTTGTTAGGGAGCTGAAGGAAGACACGTGTACCTCCTTTGCCTCATCGAGAGAGATTGCCCTATCTATATCGTCTATTATATCCATTTCCTGTTCATTATTAATAATTCTTGGAAACGAATGTTGTCATTGCATAATCATTTTATGTTCATTGTTATAATTCTTTGAATAATTTTGTGCTCATTGTTATTGGTGAATTGCGCATTGAAACCATTGTTGATGCGAACACGACGGGCCTATTATTGCACAAACTTTGCCTTGCATTGTTGGTCATGAGATATCTGTTTCTGGTCCGAGCGTAGTGTGAATTGCGTGTTGATACCATTGTTGATACCTATTGTTGCACAAACTTTGCCTTGCATTGTTGGTCATGAGATATTTCTAATTAATATGCCTTTCCATAACCATGAATATCGAATTTTTATCGATAATTATTATTTTTCCGAAATCTGAGGTAGACAGTATGAAATTTTGCATACTTGACCTTCCAAATCTCATGGTTTGAAGGTCAAGTATGCAAAATTTCATCAAAGTCGGAATAAAACTGTAGATTTGCATAAGAAACAAACAAACAAACCCACGAACCCACAAACAAACAAACATCCTTCTTTATATATATAGAAAGATTGTAAATGAATATATTAGTCCTTCAATTGATAGAATATTCTATTAATATAAAACTCTCTTAAAAATGGTAAGTGATGGTGAAATTTGGATGTCATGTTTAGATTTAGGAAAGTTAGAGCTATATAGTTCACATATTTTTTTTTGCAGGGTGGAGAACTTGTTTTTCTTTTTTTTTTCTTGCCGAACAGTGTTATCCATAAACGCACGGAGTCTCGGGATATTGCTTCCGCCAGTATATATTTGTTCTGTGACGGCGCTTCCCTTTACGTTTCTGTTGTCATGAAGAAGTCGAACAGGGTTTCTCTTTCTGGTCGCTTATCCCGAATAGCACACTGCAGTTTAGTCAATGATTCGCCCGTAAGATGAGTTGCATATCCCAAAAAACTGTAAGCATAATCTTCTGAGTTGAAGGAAAAACTGAATTTTTTGCGAACCGGAGAATGTGGATGTTTCCACGCCATGCTTGCACTTTTAGGTCCAGGTGTGAAGTGCAAGACCCAGGGCTCATCTGCTGTGACAATGCCATTCAGAATCGCATTTTCCTCCTGTTTGTACCGCTGCAGATGCTGCAGATTGCACGCCATTCTGTTGCCGATCTGTTTGGTGTCAGTCTTTTTGGAATCCAACAGCAACAGACTTAGGTGTATCCAAGCTTCTCATGCACCATATCTTATGCAGATCCAAAGGATATGTGAAACGTTTCACTCACCTTTTTCAAGGAAATGCGACAGTTTTCTCTGATTGTGTTAATATCCTCGATAAAGGCTGGTGTTGCCACTGATGCAGACTGCCCAGAACCCTGTTTATTGGCAAGGCTAACTCTTCCTTCCTGAATCATTTTACACCATTTGCACACTTTGGAATAGTCCAGACAGTCGGCACCGTAAACGTCTGCCATTTCCCCAAGAATTTCAGCGGATTTCTTACCTTTTGCGAAAAGAAACCATATAACAGCTCGCTGTTCTTCCATTGTAGATGATGTGATAGCGCCAGCCATTTGTAAAAGGACTGGTAGCAACTAGTGCGCGTGCGCAGAAACAGTTCTTGCTACGCAATGTCTGTGCACGTACTCAGCCTCTTTTGGCTATGTAAATTTCAACACGGCGACTATATATGATATCCCCTCATATAATGGTTAGGTTATTCCCTCCAACAACTATCCCATCTGTTAAGAAACTATTTCATATATAACGCAATTACGCAAATAGTAGCTTTCTTATCAAAAATGAAATAATAACGGAAGGTTAACTAAAAAATTTAAAGAGTAGTCGAAATTTATCGTATAAACTGTATCGTGAATTTGAGAAAAAGCCAAAAAAAAAACTAGCATCAACATCGAAAACTGTATCTCCTAGTGTTATATATTTGTCACGTGTTAAATTTCGCCGAGCTAGAGATGTGACGGGTTCGACGATGAGTGACGAACATCGACGCCAGGAGGAGGAGATCTCGGACAATCCGAGAAGGAAGGAGAACAGAACGGGATCGAGAAAACGATCGGAAGAAGAAAGTAAACTCTAGCCGAGGAAGGATGAAGGAGGAAAGCATCCACGAACTCTGAAGTTGAGTGACAGGAGACATGGCAGCGAAAAGCGTGATGCATCGCAGGGTCGAGGGAACTCGCCGTTATTTCCGCGTGCAATGAAGTTCGCATTCGCTGACGGAAGCAAGAAGCAACGGCCGGGCAAGGAAAGAAGCCGACGACAAGAGAAGTCGCCAGAGGCCTCATCAGAACCGCTACGCAGCACTTCAGCGGAAAGCGAAGTCGCATGGAAGGGACCACCTTCGCAGAGCTTCTGGACTCCTCGTCTATAGAATCAGCGGAGTCGACGAGGGACGAAAACTCGCAAAGGAAGGCGACCACGTCTCTACGATGTTCCGAGCAGCCGGGTGAAAGCGACGGAGCCGCAGCCAGCGAAATTTCTTATTCATTGTTCCGCCAGGTAGGCTTGACCGCTGCCCGTAACCTATCCGTTATTAGCTGCACCACAACGGTAGACATTCAAATTGCCCGAACTATATTCGTTCAATGTGAGCTAGACAATATTGCTACTCCTCCATGGATGAGAGTCTTTCCGTTTTCCATTTTCCAATTTATTGAAGTGGGAACTGGAGGAATATTCTTCGTTAGCTCAGCGCATTCAAGTCGTCTTTCCCTTTTAAGTCAATTGGATCTGAGCCGAGCTTGAAATTTCCCACCTTGGAAATTTGAGTTGGCGGCGCGACGCCAATATAAATATTCGATATTAATTGTCTACCCTGCCAGTGTCTCTCCCGACTACGACTATTAATCCTGAATGTGTCTTTTAATTGCGTCTTAATGAATTGTATTTATTCGTCACCTTAATTTTCTTCTATTGAAAAGAGAGAGAAAGAAAGAGCAACGACGGACGAGTCAACTACTCATTTCAAGGGAAGTGCTACGCCCATAAATAAAGCTTGCGATTTCTCCCATAGTCATCACTCGATAAGCTTTATTCTTGTGTGCGTCTAACGGCCGTATTCACGTATTCTTGTATGGCAAACAATGTATCGGCGATTATTCAAAAACCTCTTGCACATGGCTGCATTCTTCGATACTCTGTACCGCCGCGAAAGCTTAATAAATCTCAAACAAATACGTTTTAAAAGCAAAATGCTCTAATTTATTATAAAAAAGTAATATGTTATAGTTTTTTTTACCTTAATAATTAGTGCAATAATACAATATAATCGTTGAAAACTGGTGTTAAAACATTCACTTGGTTGAAAATTTAAACTAACATTAATATATTCATCCATGCAATCGCAGTTCCCATTGTTTCTATCGTCAGAACCTGTCCTCCTGTGTCTAGGTTTTACCAAAAGCTTTCCTTAATATTTGCCACGTTTCTTTTAGGTATTGCAACAGCACTAGAGTATGTAAGATGTAGTTCCAGAAGGTATGGAAGTAGACACTTTCTTCGTTTTCAATAGTTAGAATGTGTTAACGTTATAGCGATAAAACATTTCGCTTCTCACAATCACTATGAAAACGGCTTCGCTGATATCATCCAATTTTTTTTAAATCGCAATATATAGACTCTTAGTCATACAAAGTCCATTCCTCACCAAGTTGCCTAATTTCTCTAACCTCAATGTAAACATTTCTATACTCTTGGTTTCAGTTTAATTTAATCTTGGTTCAGTGGCTATGGTATCTTTTTTCCTGAGTTTCTTTTCTACCAGAACAAATATCCTGTTGGCGAGTAAAAACGAGTGGTCTCGCGCAGGAAAGATGAGAATAACATCAGTAAGCGTTTTTAGCTTCCGCACACGTAATTGTAAACACCTTGTAACATGTGTCTTTCTATTCACTACACATCCGATTTGGAGAGCCCCTTTGCTCCAAATGGTGCTGTTTATTATCACGATTTCGTGAGAATTTATTTGTTTTGGACATAATAACCACTCAATGGGAGCCCGACAATTAAGTGGATGACAATTCGGTGACGACAATTGGATGAACGACAATTCGGTGAACGTCAATTGGGTGGACGCGTCAAATAGGTGGACGTCAACAGGGCCGTAGCCAGGACGTTAACTTGGGGGGGGGTCGATTTTCAAAAATTCCGGACAATATTTCAAAAATTCCACGAGTCGGACCTTTTTACATTAATTCCACTGAGTCGGACCTTTTTACATTAATTCCACTGAGTCGGACCTTTTTCCATATTTGGGAGGCGGACCTTTTTCCATAATGGGGTCGTCGACCCCCCTCGACCCCACCCTGACTATGGGCCTGGTCAATTGGGTGGACGCGACAAATCGGTGAGCATCAGTTGTGTGGACGCGAGAAATCGGTGAGCGTATATTTGGTGGACGCGACAATTCGGTGAACAACAATTCAGTGGAAATGCAAATTCGATTGAGATTTATAAATCACCGAAGAATTTTAGATACTAGTATCGCCTGTGGTCGAAATTCGACCGATTGTGTCTGTAAAGTAATGAAATTCAACTTGTTTTTCACATAATTAATTGGAATTTA
>JAHWFO010092500.1:495237-533210 GCA_023313115.1 Rhysida immarginata
ACCAGCTGCCAGTGACGAGAGTCCATATTAGGTGAAAAGGAGAAAACATATCCCAGCACTGTAATTTGCTCACACCATGTTATTGGGAAGGATCGAAGATAGTCCACTGTCCACTTCCCAATAGCAATGCCTTTAGACTTGACGAGATTGATGGAACTTCCCGTCGAAGTGCTAAAGAGATCGAAGGATTCTTTATAGATGCCCAGGGAATACGGATCAGATGTAAATAGCACTACATCGTCCGCATAAGCCAGCATATGGATGTTGATGGAAGCCGCTGGCAAATCATACCCCCGGACATCTGGGTGGCAATTAAGATATTGTAAAAGTGGTGCCAAATAGAATATATATAAGAGGGGAGAGATGGGACACCCCTGTTTGACGCCTTTGGACAGTTCGAAGAAAGGCAAATTGGAGCCATTAATCGGCACGCATGATGTGGCAGAAGCATACATTGCTGAGATAATCGTAGCAAATTTCCGAAGATGAAGATGATGAAACACTCGGAAAAGAAACACGTGATTCACCTTGTCGAAGGCCTTTTCCTGGTCAAGAGTTAGCATGGCTAGAGTCTGACGGCGCACACACGCTTCCTCCATAACACACTTGATGGTAATGAGGTTGTCGGACATCCTGCGAGATGGAATGGAGCAGAATTGTCCCGGATCGAAGAACTCGTTGGCGAAGCATTTGAGCCTTTGTTGGAGTACACCAGTGAAGACCTTATAGTCTGTGTTGAGTAGAGTAATAGGCCTCCACTGGGTGACAATTTCAGGATCCGGTACCTTGGGGAGCAAGATGATTCTCCCCGCGGTAAAGTCCGACGTAATGGAGGAAGGGTCCTTAAGAATGGAATTGAATACTTGCACCAGGAAAGGCCCAAGAAGTTTCCAAATCGCATTGAAGAACGAGTACGGGATGCCGTCTAATCCAGGGCTGGACTGATGACGGCCATCCATCGACAAAAACTTCTTGACTTCATCTTCGGAAAAGGGATGGGTAATTGACAGAGTAGTGAATGGCCTGAGTACATCGTTCCACTTCGTCGTGGCGTCGGATGGAAAGACTGGGTGGCCAAAAAATGATGAAAAATGAGAGTGGAAAGCAGACAAAATGTCAGAGTCTCTTTCCACTGTCTCATTCCCCACCATCAATCGATGACACCTCTTCTTATTGGCGCGACGCCTCTCCTCTGCGAACGCAGCTGACGACATATTCCGGACGTCAGACGCCCAGGACAGTTTGGCCCTGAGAACTGCGCCGGCGGCCCTGCGGATCATTAAGGCGTTGATCTCGCTCTTCACCTGGCGGATGTCATCAGCATATGCCCCCTTTGGGATGGAACAGCAGAGGAGGCGCAGAATTTCTTGCAGCATGAGGAGATGGCGCCGATTGCGTCTAGCGGTATCCAACCCAATCTTTATGAAAAAACGACGGAGCTTTGATTTAAAGAAAGCCACGAAGCTAGTGACAGAGGCAGGTTGTGAAGATGTCTTTCCACAAACCGAACGAACATTCCCTTGTATTTATCGTTGTCAAGCAGAGAAACGTTCAGGAACCAATTGTTCGAAGCAGAGCCTGCAGAGGAGGCAGGGAATGGAGGGTTCCAAGACCACTTGATGGCACTATGGTCAGAAAAGGAGCATAGAACCAGGAGCACCAGCGAAAGTGGCGTCTACTAGAAAAAGGTCCAACCTTGAAGAAACAGAGGGCCCTTGGTGAAAGGTAGACCCACTTTGGTTGGAATTGGAAGAAGACGCCCACAGATCGAAAAGTGCATTCCGCTGGCAAAACTGGTAGACACATCCAGACGAAAAGATGTTGTTCTCATCCGGATGGCAATTGAAGTCCCCAGCAACCACTGCAGGTAAGGACGAGCACAGGTAAAAGTCAAGGTGTTCAAAGAATGTCCGTTTCTCTGCTGATAAACATGGGGCGTACACATTAAGCAATCGGAATTTTTGACCAGATAGCAGGAGGTCCAATGAGATTACCCTGCACTCACAGTCAAAGACGCAGTTTGACACCACAATGGAGGGGTTGAAGATGATGGAGGCAACCCCCTGCCCATGTGACGAAGATGAGTTGATGAAGAACTGTGCAGATGGATATTGACTGCGAAGACCAGGGAGGTTAGCAAGCTGTTGTGAAGCAGCAAGCTTCACCTCTTGAAGAAGGAGAATATCTGGCCTGTACAGGGCGACGAATGATGACAAAACCGATTGCTTGAAGGACGAACCAAAAGACCTTCACTGCGAATTTAAGCTGACGAGGGCTGACCTGTATCTGAAGGAGACTTGAGCCTCACGGTCGAGGGAGGAGGCTCAGATGACTTCCGTCTAGGGGAGCGAGCACGTCCCGAAAAGGAAGAGGGGCTGCGATGATGGTCTACGCAGCTGTCTCGTTCAGATGATGAGGACACAGGAATCCCGTCCCTCTTGCTACAATGACGTCGGCCTTTTTCTAGCGAGGGAACTCAGGCGTCGCAAGAAGATCCCGCTGAGCAGATGCTGATGGCTTGGAAGTCCCAGCAGAGGATGAAATTTTACCAGGTGTAGCCGCACAGACGATTCGAAGAAGCTGCGATGCCGATGAAGGAGCAGGTGGAGGAAGAGCAGGAAAATCCTCCACATCAAACACTGACTCGCAGCACAACGAATCGTCTAAGATGACTTCTGTAGAGTAGCAGTCCTCCACCATTGGGGAAACATCAGGCGAAGGTGGACATGAAGGAACAGTCTCTTGAACCAAACGAGGCCGAGGAGGGGAGTTGGCATCCCCTTTCCAGGAGTCGTAGGAAGAGGCGACGATGGTGGGGCCGTCTTCGAATTCCTTGGTGAAGGAGGAGGCGACGATGTGGGGTCGCCTTCGACTTCCTTGGTAGAGGACGAGGCGCTGTTGCTCTACTCGGCTCACGTGACTTGGCCGGTGAAGTCATCTTTGCTGGTTGCTGGGACGACATTCCTCGAGGCGGTGGCGTTGGGGCTGCTGATAAAGCGTCTGACCTCTCCTGGCACTGGTGGAATTTGTGCACGGTCTTGTGGCAGGAATCACATTTCCGAAGGAGACGACAGTCTTTCCGAAAGTGGGAAGTCTTTTTGCAGTACCAGCAGCACTGTCTCTGTCCCTTGTAAGCCACGGAGACTTTAACTGCGCGCATTACAACGAACTCTGGAATGTCTTTATGAAGCTCCATGTAGACTACGATGTCGCCCGTCATCTGAAGAGTAGAATCCGGGTGCAGGGGGTACGAGATTCTTCGCACCTCCCCGTAGTCCGACATGCAGTCACGTAGATACTTCTCAGCCATCAGTGGCGATGCGCCCCGGATAAGAACTGGAACATATCCGGGTTCGGCGTAACTCAGGTGGACAGTGGTTTGCACAACCTTGGTAAAGTCCGCAGCCACTATGCAATCTGCAATATTCTGCTGCCTGCAGAGCATCTTTGACTCTGTCGGAGAAAACCTCTGCAGAACAGAAACAGCGGGGTGACCCGACGGAAGACCCGGAGGTATACCCGTTTTGGAATATACCTCTTTCATAAACATGCCGATGGCGAAGGGGCCATCGGCAATCATATCAACCATGCGTTCCAGGGTTGATATCATTAAAGTTTTTTGGGAGTGAAAGAGAAAAGGACCTCCCCCAAGATACCAGGGGGGGAGGCAAACGCACTGCTCACTTGTCTGCTCACAATACATGAAGATGGAGGAGCCTCATGTTAGCATCCTAGCTAAGGGAAGCCTGGAAGAGTAGTGAGGAATTTTTCACATGTTGAAGCTTTTATGCTCTTGGGGCAACAGTCGAGAAGCACACGGCTAGCACGCGGCAACAATTGAAGGGCACACTTCAGAGCATGACTATGTAAATTATGGAATAACTCCAAAAGAAATAACAATTAATATGTTACTTGGACATTGTTGATGGAACTAAATTAAGCTATCTTAAAGAAAAATTGTACAAAATTTATATTCTATAGCTAAAATTTTCAAATTCATAGGATCCTTTGTATAAATATCACAGATGCACTGATTGACGACAGAAGTGTCAATAAAAAAACAATATTAATTAAATTTCTAGTCAAGCAAATTGGTTTAAGCCTGCACAAGAAAATATATTAAAAGTAAACATTTATAAAAAAATGTTCATAAGAGAATTACTATAGCAGGATGTGTACACATTTTTTATTAATATTGCTATTGAGATCTTTCAAAATTTACCCAAAAATACAAATTGGAAAATAAATATATAAATATCTGTCTAGTTTAAATGACGAGTAGCCAGAAAAGAAGTAATGAAATAACTTTCCTTGTTACCTACTAAAAAAAATTAAAGTTTTTAATAATATTGCCCGGGCTAAAAAAAAAACTAATAAAAGTTAAATAATCATAAATTATCAAGGTTTAAATTATAACAAAACTTTAATGGCTGCATGTCGAATAACAAATTGAGGTGAGGAATTTATCTCTTTATTTTATTAAAGAAAAAATGTGATGAGCGATTTACTCGAACATCAAAGTTTCTATCGTCAGAGCCTGTCCTCCTGTGTCTATTTTTTACCAAAAAATTCCCTTAGTATTTGCCACGTTTCTTTTAGGTTTTGCAACACCACTAGAGTACGCAAGATGTAGTTCCAGAAGGTATGGAAGGCCATCAAAGTCTTAGCTCGGCCGTATCAAATTTCAGAATTTTTCGTGGACCCCTTCAAGTCGAATTCACGTGCTAAATCAATGAGTGTAAAGAATACAAAGATAAAGGCATGTCATATAACATTCGATTTGTCAAGAAGGAGTACATTGTTACTTTCTGTTCTTTTATGCATTAAAAAAACCTGGTAACTTATTTCATTTTTCTTCATTTCCGAACGTATGATATATAACATGCCATATGTTGCCATAGTTCTAAGGACCAAGTGACTGCAACCCCCGCAAATCCGACCCCTCTGGAACAATTGAGCCTAAACTTCATAGGCTGTAGATCTTGTCTAGGGGAATCTGGATACCGAATTTCACGCATATACGTACCTAAATCGCACACAAATATATTGTCCTCTCTGAATCCCATCCCCGTAATTCCGACCCCAGTGTACCTATTAAAATCAAACTATATAGTGCAGATGGACATGCCCATAGGAAGTTACATTCCGAATTTCAACTTTCTACCTCAAAAAGTGTAGAAATTATGAAGGGGTACACAGTTAAGACATTATAAAACCAGTATGTAGCTCCATTCTTCGGCTACTTAATAATATAGATTATGAGCCTTTGAGCAATCGTGCGTCGACAAAGCGATTTCACGTGCGCGCGCCGATGTCAGTGATGCTTAAAAGATGAACAGAAAGTAACAATGTATTCCTTCTTGACAATTCGATTGTTATATGACATGCCTGTATCTTTGAATTCTTTACACTCACTGTTTTAGCACGTGAATTCGACTTGAAGGGGTCCACGAAAAATTCTGAAAAGTTGATACGGCCGAGCTAAGACTTTGATGGTCATATTTCTGAAAACAGAATTTAAAAAAGTTAATCCGTTTTCAAGTTATCGTGCAAACTGCGGACGGACGGTCGGACGGCCGGATAAACGTACAGACCAACGGCGCATTCTTATAAGTAGCTTTCATGCTAAAGCTCCTAATAATGTCCGTAACCATCCAAGAGGAGAAATAAGTTAGAGGGCCTATTCGCCTGCGCATTGTGCGATTTCGGTTGTCGACATCGAGGCAAAATAACCAACTGCGATTTGGGGATGGATGAAACGAAGCTACGCTGTTTACAATGCAAAGAATGTGTCGGTAGGAATTTTCAGCATAGTATTAGAGTAGTGGAACTAATACTATGTTTCAGGAATATAATTCTCCATAAGAGGAAATGTTGTTGCGAGCAGAGCAGAGGAGAGGGGAGGGGATAGTGTGTGCCTTTGCGCATTCTATCTTTACTCCTCTATGTTATCTTTAGATTTTAGCGTAATTTTTCTTTGAGCACCGAGAGATGGCGTTAATTTGATAGCACATAATGCTATTATCAGGGAGCAATAATAGAGAGAGGCGATACTCCTACATTAAAATAAAATGAAAACCTGCTGGTGCCCTCGGACATCGGGTGCGTAAATCCCACCAAAACAACTATCGAAAAAAAAAAAAATCTTTGGAGCTCGAATGAAACGTTGCCGTCTGATATAAAACCTTGCAGTGAGGCATTTTATTCGCCATCAATCACTTTTCATGAAAATAGGGAGCTCTAAAACTGTAATTGAAGGTGGCAGTTTTTTTTTTTTTTTTCTTAAGAATCGGGCTTCGTCTACATTTCTTAATTTAATCAAATGTCTTAAGAGTTTTGTCATCTTTTTGGCAAAATTAGTGCAATAAAACGCATTACAGACTACAGGACTATTTTACTTTTGAATAGGTTCTTTCCTGCTTTTTGTCAGTTTGCCTTTTTCGTTCAAATTTTTAAATCAATTTTTTAACCTATTTCTAAATGTTTCATTACAATGACAATACCAGCCAGAATATGAATTTTTAGAACTTGCTTTTCATTTGTTTCACGGAAGACGTACAACATTAAAAAACAACTTAAAATATGCCAACAGACAGTGCCATCCAAAGTTGCAGTAGAATTCTTTTAAAATTTACAAGCAGCGTTTGAAAAACATTTTGAACTGCCGACATCGAGGCGAAAAAACCAACTGCGATTTGGGGATGGATGATAGCGAAGCGCGCTTTTTACAATGCGAAGACCGTGTCATTTAGCATTTTCAGGAATATAATTCTCCATAAGTGAAACTGTTGTTGCGAGCATTCGCAAAGGAGATAGCGAGTGACTTTGCGCACTCCATCTTATTCCTCCTCTATAGTAACCATTAGAATTTAGCGTGAATTTTCTTTGAGTACCGAGAGAAGGCAATAATTTGGTAGCAATATTTTGAGTGTACATGCTCACCGGATGTGAGTGTAACGTAAAAATTTTTCTTTTGGTCCCGTGATTTTTTCACGGGAGACATACTCGGATATAAACAGGGTATTTCAAAATTACACCACCAAACTTCACAAAACGAAACAGGGGATCAATTTGAACATCTTATTCTAAATTGATTCTGCAGTCAACTGCAGTACATGGATTCAATTAATTAACATGAACGGAAACACTGTTAACCTTTAACACGTTTATTCACATCATTACAAAGAACATTAATTAGACAAGTCAGTAATGTCTTATTACTACATAATGTGCTCGAAATGTCGACCACCTGTTTCAATGAAAGTCTCATCGTCGTAACATGGAACGGTTGATGTGCTGAAACAATCCAGGCATCTCGTTTACCATCGCTGCAGTAGCCACCACACCTGCCACAAGAACTTCCTGTGACTCAACAGGAGTTTCATACACCACACTTTTAATATGTCCCCAGAGGAAATAGTCCAGACATGTGAGGTCAGGTGACCTGGGTGGCCAGTTAATAGGACCTCCACGACCAATCCATTTGTTTGGAAATCTTGCATCAAGGTAATCACGTACTTTCCGGGAGAAATGGGGTGGTGCCCCATCATGCTGGTACCACATATCTCGGCGAATTCTCAGTTGTATGTCTTCCAAGAGTTCTGGTAACACACGCTGAAGAATCATGTTGTACATATGGATGTGGGCATCATGTATGGGCCAATCAATTGTTCATGCACAATTCCACACCAAACGTTAATATTATAGCGCTGATGATATGTACGGAGAAAACGTGCGTGTGGATTCTCGTGGGCCCACAGGTGTGCATTGTGTGAATTAAACATTCCCTCTCGTGTAAACATGGCTTCATCTGCGAATAATACACGTGATGTGAATGTAGGGTCCGTGTGATTTTGTGCTAAATACCACGTTGCAAATGCTTCACGAAGAGTGTAGTCAGTTGTCTTCAATGATTGTACCTTTTTCCGGTGGAATGGATACAGTAAATTCTCGTGCACAACTCTCCAAACATAAGTGTGGTTCACTGTACGTACACTTGTTGTTGGGTTATCCGCAAATTGTTGCAGAATCTCGTCCTGTAGCGCTACGTTCCTGTTACGTGGTCGTCCTGCGTTGCCCATGTTCCTGGAGAAACATCCTGTTTCACGAAGTCGCCGATGCAGATTCGCGAATGTCTGATAAGGAGGCACACGTCTGGTGGAGTATCTTTCCTTGTACAGCCTAACTGCAGCTCTCCCATTCCCATTGGCTGCTCCATACACGAAATGCATGTCAGCCAATTCTTAATTTGAGTACGTCTGCATGCTGTGCTTGCAATGGTTCCAATTGACAACTAAACTTTACAATGGCTTTCTTTACTAACCATGTGTCTAATTGCATACTACTGTATGGATTTAAAGGAATGAACCATTATTCTGTCGTGGGTAAATTAATGTTATTCAAAACATTAAGCAATACTGTCTTTTTGCTAATGGGACTCCGAATAAGCAGGATGAAACAGTGAAATCTTTGTACTGTAGCTGACTGCACAGTCATTTTAGAATAAAACGTTATTGACAAAATATGTTCACATTGATCCCCTCTAACGTTTTGCCAAGTTTGGCGGCGTAATTTTGAAACACCCTGTATATAGAACAGACTGCTTTTGTTTATCCGTCGGCATATGTTTGGCGCGAGCCATATTGTTGGCGCGTGGCATATTTTTGGTCCGTGGCATATTTTTGGTCTGTAGCTTATTGTTGACGCGTGGTATATATTGATCTGTGGCTTATTGCTGGCGCGTGGCATATTGTTCGTGACATAGCATTGTCAAACAAACAAACAAACAAACAAACAAACAAACAAACAAACCCCCAAGTCATTTTTATATATATAGATTTATAGTTTATAAATAAATGAGCTTATTTCTTTATTATTTCTTAATTTTTTAAATCATTGTGTAGTATGTGCAACATTTTCTATTTAGCTTTATTACTAAGAATTCCATTATTCAATTAAATATACTGTAATTCTTAAATTGCTATTTAAGCTCGTTAAAATAGGCACAATAGGAATTGGGTAGATAAATCTGACATTAATATAGCACGGTGACACCCCCCCCCCCCACCTACAGTCTGGGTGGCGTTCATTTTATTTTTAGGTTTAAAGAGCTGATCCCTTATATAAGTATTCCCCCTCCAGCTTTCCCTCTCCAGATTTTTAAGAGAATTACATTTCCCTTCTCATTGGGGGAGGCCGTGGCCTGGTGGGCTTTCACTGAAACACAACTTCAGTGAAGTTAAGCTCCATCAGGCACGGCTAGTCACTGGATGGGCGTCTCGTCAGGATCCTCACCCCCCCCCCCCCCCGGCTGCTGTGACCATCATACAGCAGCCGCTAATCCAGGTCCATCCAGAGACCCAACACGTCGGCCTCAGGCCATACAGGCTCTGGATGGACGTATTGGATTACAATGAATTAAAAATAAAATAAATAAATAAAATATAAACAAAGAGAATTAAAATTACTATCTTAAAATTTTAAGTTATAATACAAAAGATTACAAGTAAAATATAGCTATACAAAAAATATAAGTAAATTACAGAAAAAATATATACAAAAACAAAATATGCAAATAATACAAATGAAATTGTAACAACATAAATATAATGAAAATCAAATAATTTTCAAATTTATTCTTCATCACTTTTTAAATAATAACAAAAAGATAAAATATTGCATCAAGAAAATTTGTTCAGTTATATGTTCCTCTCAGTTTTTGAATTGATTTCCAAAATTCTGTACAAATGTCATGTGTATTGAGTTTTTATCCTATTAACCTTTTGGGGGATGATGGGGGAGAACCTATATTTTAACGGGGGTTAAAGGGTTATATTAACGCTTTCAACCCATAAACGAAATGAACTCTACCCCCTGTCCTCCCCTCCAATCATCTTTCTATATTACAAGCAGGGCCGTAGCCTACGCTGATAGAAGAGCGTAGGCTACGGCAGGGCAGACTATAAACTTCCCCAAAGCTGTATTTTGCTTTTGTATATTTTTTTCTGTACATTTATAATTTCATATCGTCCATTTTACAATACAATTTTTATTATTGTTTAGATAGATATATTTCGTCCTTTCGGACATCATCAGTATTTTACAGTTGAGATGTTTAAATGTATACACCATACAATACAACGTGTGAAAAATAATGAATTTTCTGTACATTATTTATATTTTCTGCATATATTTTACTTGTAATATTTTTATATTAATAACTTTAATTTGACTGTACGTTTTTAAGACAGTCATTTTAATTGTCTTAAAAAGCTGGAGGGGGCAATAGTTAAATTAGGAATCCGCTCTTTCAACCTAAAAATGAAATGAACTCTACCCTCTGTCCTCCCCTCCAACTGCCTTTTTATATCAAACCAGACTGTAGGGGGGTGTCACCGTGCAGTGTTGCCAGATTGGGCTACAAGTAGCGAATTGGGCTATTTTTGAAATTTTTAAACGACCCCTATCCTTGCTTTTGCAATGTTAAATTTTATTGTATTGACTGGAGGTCTACGACATTTTGGTGAACGTCAATTGTGGATGCGACAATTCGGTAGACGTCAATTGGGTGGACACGACAATTCAGTGAACGTCAATTCAGTGGACGACAATTCGGTGGACGACAATTCGGTGGAAATGCAAATTCGATCGAGATTTTTAAATCACCGAAGTCAATTTGAGTATTTAACTCGTTGTTTGTTTATAATTGACAAATCTTTATTGCAATTACAAAGCAATTTGCTTCATTCATTTTAGGTTGAAGTCACTTTATATTCGGGAATCTTTTATTTATTATTTATTAGCTTACAAATAAATGAGATTATTTCTTTATTAAATAATTTATTATATCATTTTGTAAAAAGTGTAACATTTTCTATTTTGTTTTATTGCTAGAGTTCCATCATTCAATTAAAAATATTGTAATTCTTAAATTAATACTTAAGCTCGTTAAAATAGGCATTGGGTAGATAGATATGTTATCTGACATTATCTAGCACGGTGTCACCTCAAAGAGATGCAAAGTATTCCTTCCACCTATGCAATACGCTCTCCTCTATTTTCAGAAGCTTCCTCTGAACTCTTAATAGTTTGTGATGAAAGAGACTTCTCTCCACGGAGGTGGCGTATGGTCTGCCAGAATACCTTGTTTGCCGAACGATAGTCTGAACCCAATTTCTCTCCGAACTTCTCACAGGCCTTGGTTTTAGCTGTTGACACTGTCTTTGCTGCTGCTTTTCGCGCCTCAGTGTACCGCATTCGACTCGAAGGTGACTTATTTGCAAGCCATAGCAAATAGGCTTCCTTCTTCGCCTTGATAGCTTCTTGGACTTCACCGTTCCACCATGAAGTCCTTTTCTCACTGCCCTGCGCCAAGTCAGCCGCAGGCGAAGTAACCACAACACAATGCAGGCGAAGTAATCACAGCCGTTTTAAACAACTGGCACTCCTCTTCAATAGTACTGATGATAAACATTTCGGAAATAGTAGTTTGTTTTTCATAGGACGGACGAACACGTTGGGCAATTGGAACGCACTCTTATAAACTAAGTTTACAATAAACAAGAGAATTATTCGGAGAAATGCATGAGCGGAGTGTTCTATTATCCGGAATTTTATATGTTGACTCGAGTGTAGTTACCTTGGAAGAAAGAATAGAAAGCAATGTATTCTTTCTTCCATGAAAGTTTCGGTTGGTCTCACAAATCACTCTAAACAAACAAATGATAATTTTAAATTTAATATAAAATGTATATTTACAACGAAATTCTATAGCAGTTTACATTAAAATATTTTTAAATTAAAAAATAGACAGTATTATTGTAATTTCTTATTTTTTGTGTCCCCCACCATTTCTGCGGGATCAACATACCTTGCCCTGGGCTTCCTTTACCGAATGCTCTCTAGCGGCTGCCTCCGTAAACTCAACTAAAGTTCGACCCCAAGGTCTTTTGGCGTTTAAATAAAAGTGTTTTTTAAGTAGCACACACTTCCCTTTAGTAGCTCAAGTCTTCTATAAAAGTAGCCCAAAAAGTCGCAAATCACAAACTTCAAAATTTAAGTTTCATCAAAATTGCATTTGTGTCCTTTTGCACGCATGCTCGCATAAAGTGTGTCCCAAATGTATAGGATCGCCCACATTTTTCTTATTGCTGTTAAAAAAAACAAATTAGTGAAATCATTCTCAGATTTTTAGATGCATACAGCACTTATTATTGTACAAAATCTTGTAAAAAATATATACGAGGGTTGGGGCATAAGTCATGGCAACAATTTTTTTGTGAGAATTCAACCGTGAGTGGAAAATATATACGGCAAAATTTAGAATAAAAAAGAACTTTATCTGCAAATTTTTTTTAACGAAAGACAAAGATATTGCCAGGCATTTAATTCTGTCATGTGTAAAAATTATAGAAACGATAACAGTTATGTGGATAATAGATATGTAAACCTTAAGATTAAAAAACTCTTTCACCACAACAAAAAACAAATTGAAATAATACAACCTGATAATCCTGTAAACGCTTTTCGAATGCCTTGCATTCATCATTCAGCAGTCTAAGTCGGACTCGAATATGCCTAAGGCGAACTCGAGGAGGTCTGAAAAGAACTGACTTAGAGACAATCGACAAACAAATAGCGCAGGGAAAACGAAACGAGCGGTCCGAAAGCAACGCTTTCACTGTCATACTCATCCAGGAAGTAACCAGGGGAAGTACACTGAACTAGGCAAGAAGCCAGATAAAGGAAGCCTAGTTAAGTCATCCAGTGGATAAGATTGGGTCCTTTCCTATAAGGACGAATAAGTGGATTGTTGATTGACGAGGGGCACGAGGAGCTATGAGATCCAGTAGTCGGGAAAGATGGCCTTTTGGATGTCGTCAAAATTGATTTCCAGGACGTATCGAGGCCTGCGATACCTAAGGAAACTTCTAAACGTGAGTGGATGCTCCAGAATATCTGCAACCAGAGAATTGGGATGGTCCTTAATCTTCGGAAGCAACTTCTTCAGTGACTCCTGTACATAGCTACCAATGGGAGGTATCTCAAAATCGTCGGCAATAGAAGTATTTGTTGCAACTCTCCTGTCAAGTTGGGCAATGGTCCTCAAGGTAACGTTTTGGAAGGTTTGAAGGTCCTTCCATCTGGACTTACATATTGCAGTCCAGGCAGGCATACCATAAAGCATGATGGTTCGTATTGTTGTTTCGCCCCAGAAGAGCTACCAGACTGAATTTTGCCTTCTTTGCCTTGTTGATGGCGGAGGAGATATGGTCGCTCCAATTTAGCTTGGCATCTATTACCACTCCGAGGTATTTGTAATGTTTTACCCATTCGAGCTCTTTACCAGAAAGGAAAAGAGGACTCGGGGGTTTCCGAAGTTTCTTTGTAATGAACATCGCCTTGCATTTGTCAATATTTAGATTGAGTCTCCACTTGGCAAACCATTTCTCGCACTGACGTAAGGCATTCTGCAATGGAGATATGACATGAGCGGGAACGCGGTCAGCGGTCATGATGGACGCGTCGTCAGCGAACAGATACAGCATGCATGTTGTAAATGTTGTTAAGTCATGGATGAAAAAGTTGAAGAGCGCAGGGCCTAGGACAGAACCCTGGGTAACACCAGCTTTGACGTCACACGGGTTAGACATGGAGCAGCCAACCTTGACACGAATTATCCTGTTCGACAGAAAGGATCTAATCAAGGCAATAAGTTCGTCCGGAAATCCACAAGTAATCATTTTGTATAGCAGGCCTTCGTGCCAAACCTGATCAAAAGCTTTACGTACATCCAAAAAGACAAGATCACCATACTTAGCACAGTTAAGAGGAGTGTTTAGATCTGCAACAAGCCTCCAGATCTGAAGTTGGCAGGGGTGACCTGGGCGAAAGCCAAATGGCTTATCACGAACGAGATTATTTGCTACACAGAATTCGTTAAACCGTTTCAGAATGATGCGTTCAAAGACATTTGATAGCGCAGGTAGCAAGCTTATGGGTTTGTAGCTGACAGCAAGAGCAGGGTTTAGACCAGGCTTTTGTATGGTAACTATGACGGACTCTTTCCACTGGTCGGGGAAGTAACCAAGTTTCCAGCAGTCATTCATGGTTTTGGTAATGGTCGATATAATATTAGAAGGCAAGTTCTTGAGACCACTGTTAGTGATGGAGTCAATACCTGCTGCTTTCTTGGTTTTAAGTTGCTTGATGACGTCGGAGATATCTTGGACACTAATGACTTCCTCAGAGGTGGGAACACGATGAATGTACTGGTAAGCGATACACCCATCGTTAACTATCTGAGTGTTTTGGAGGCTGTCCAAGTTTGTCTCACCAGGCGTGGTAAATTGACTTTTCAGGGAATCAGCGATCAGTTGAGCCTTATCCTCGTCAGTGGTGACAACGTTGCCATTGCCTGCAAGCAGTGGCGGCAATTGGATTGGTCTGTTACCCTTTAAGGCCCTCATAGTTCCCCAGAGCGAGTTGTCCTGTACAGGCAAGGACTTCAGTTTTTCGTTCCACCTTGATTTCTTAGTGCTTTAACCTCCTCCTGGACCTTGCGAGAAAGCCGGTTGTACTTGGTCTTGAAGAAGGGAAGTCGCTTACGCTGCCATAATCTTCTGTAAGAATTCCTTTCAAGAATAAGACGCCTGATATAAGGAGGCAGGTCGAGTTGTTCAGGACGCTTACGATCGACAGTAGAGGTACTGGAAGTAGTGGCATCGTTGACAACACGGGTGATAGCATTAATATTACTATTGATATCGTCCTTATCAATAACCTCCTTGTAAGGAATGCTATTTTTCTAAGAATATCCCTAAAGAGCTTCCAGTCCTGTTTAGAGCGGAGCACAATCTTCTTATCGATGTTTGAGCCCTCAGAAATAAGCATCACTGGACGGTGGTCAGAGGATAAGTCGTCAACTGTGAATATATTATAGGGCTTGAGGAAACCTTTAAAAAATGCAATATCCAGCACGTCGCTAACAGGAGATTGGTCGCAATAGTACGTGTCACCAAGGGGACCAGCAACGAAGGTGTCAATCTAGTTTAAGGTGTATCCATATAAAATATTGCCGTTTTGATTGGTGCATTTAGAGTTCCACGCGTGGTGCTTGGCATTCAAGTCGCCCGCAACTGGAATTGGCCCAGAGAGCAGTCGTCAAGTTCGCACGGATCAAGCTTGTCCTTAGGTGGGTTATATAAAGAGATAAACTTGATTTCACCTGCGTCCACGTCGTTTATAATCACGGAGACTGTTTCCATTGACTTGTTTCCAAGTCTGGAGTGACAGACTCACGATGATCAATGCCGTCCTTTACAATTATCGCTGCTCCACCAAAAGCGTGGCTGGAATTATTACCCAGTGGCCGATCCTTCCGATAAACACGATATCCAGGTAAGGTGAAGACTTGGGTAGATCTCAGGTGCGTCGCGCACACGAAGGCGACATCGACATTCCAATTTGTAAGGAAATTGTAAAACTCGATGCGCTTGCGAGCGATTCCCCTCGCATTCCAAATATTGCAACGAAGTTTCCCTTGATTAACGACCTTGTATGGGTGTCTGTCCATGGTCATTTGTTACATTCGTGAGAGGCAGTATGTGGTATTGTTTTTCCACTTTCCTTGTAGTGATTTAGCAAATTTCCTAGAAACCTGTAAATATCACGCAATTGATTGTGGTCGACCGTACATGTGTCACTAGTATCAGCAGAACTGGGTGCGACTGAAGCATAGGACTTTCCCTCTACCACTTTTGTGCTTTTGTTCCTTTTGACTTGTGGATTTTGGGGGGTCTTTTCCTTTTATGTTAGTACAATCCCTCGACTGATGGTCGCCAGCGCACTTATTACATTGACATGACTCGGTGCAACCTTGGGATACGTGGTCAGAACGTAAACAGTTATAGCACTGTAAGGGCTTTTTGTTGCCGCTAAGTAACTCAACAATAACAGCTAGAGGTCCGACACGCTTCAAACTCAAAAAAGACTTACTGTGTTCATTATTTTCTAGTAAGACCAAAACCATTGGCTTCTCTATTGCACCGTTTGCTTTTTTCAGCCTGATAGCTTTTTCAGGAAAATAGTTTGCCTTCCTGAGGTAATCGCAAAAGTCTTCCAGATCATATGTTGTATTAACATTTCGGACAACGTATTTAAGCGTTTTCTCCGATTTAAGTTGATGATGCTGGATCTTAAGCACGTCGTTGCTTTTCACTCCAGATACAAGAGTTTTATCACTCTCTTCGTCGTGACACCTGATCCTTATGGTGTCCTTTCGACCTGTATGGGCGGTAATTTTGTCAAGAGGTACGTGCTTTTTGATCTCCTTTAAAATTTCGTTTATTGCTTCCCATGGTGACGAACGATGATTGGTGGGATGTATACTGCTCCCTTTTCACGGGTGACATTAATATGAGAAGAACTGTGCTTGGCCTTGCTTTCATGATTTTCATGATTTTCAGCGAAATTCACCCAGATGGCTGGATTTATAGTTTCGTGCAACCTTATTGCCAAACATTCATGATATTCACCGAAAGTCACCCAAATGGCTGGATTTACAGTTTGGTGCTGCACTAGCGCTGACATCAAAAGTGGACTTAATATTGTCGATTCTGACACCTCTTTTGTTCCTCTTATTCTGTGCAGTCTGCCAGTCATCTCCATCAATGTCAGCAGAGTCATTATCAAGCCTCCTCTTCGTGCTTGTTCTTGATGAGGAGCTACTGTCGCTGACCGCGCCCAGACCTGCAGGACCTTCTTTACGTATGAAGGAATAACGTTATGCACTAACATGGGCGAAACGGACGTAATGGGAGAGCCCATAAATTCTTTGATAGCATTGCTAAGGTTGGTAATGCCGTTGGCAGTTTCCAAATTTGCACGCTTTACATCCTCTCTAAAACTAACAATGTTTGTATTTACACTATTAATATCCTTAGACAGCGCTTCCACCCTTGATTCTAACTCTAGATATTTACTGCTCAGTTCAGTAGGTAATGCCTCAAGTTGTCCGTTAATAATAATGTCAAATGCCAGAAATCTCGGATCCTTACACGCATCTTTTTAGGCCAGTTCACAAGGTAACACTTTACCATCAGCATACTTAACAGTACATGAAGTAGATTTTGACGCAGCGCCTGATGTCATCATGAAGCAGGTGCGGTGCTGGGTTTTGCCGTCCTTAGAAGGACGCACCAACACAGAACGACTCAGTTTAAAAAACTTAAAACAGTCCTACCTTGTTAGTCCTCTTGGAGATTCCATCGATACACTGAAAGTCGTGCAGACTGCAATAGGTACGTCGTCGTCTGTCGAGTGGTAGAATCGTTGTGCAGTAGCAGCAGTGTGTTCAGCTGACTTAGAGAGATCGAATCCGGGTATATATCACACAGGAAAACCAATCAAAAAATAAAGCAAGACAGTACTCGTCAGTGACTGGGTAACTTATCCCCCCCACTCCCGCAATAAATGGCAGAATCACCCCTCGTCTAGCGATAGGTTTTGAGGTGAAAGGACGCTAAGGTTCGAGACCAAAAATTGAAATGAGGTACAGCCTGACACTGTGACATTCGGTTAAGGTACATTTATTGGTCATTACTATCAGTACAGTATCTCATTTACATAAAATTCTTATTTCTTTAACTACGGAATTGACCTTAAGAATTGTCTTTCTTATCTACTGAATAATACATTTCATTCATGCCCAATATACATACTCATTACAGTTCTACTCTGTGCTGCTTGCACGGGAAGTAAAAAACCGGCACACCTACACTCTATTATTGGTAGAGCCTGCATGAAGGGATTAGTGCCCTCTGGTGTCTCGACAGTGAGCTTTAGAATATTGGCTCAGCTGAGATAACATATCCATTCACCCTATACCCCCGTATCAAATATTCCTAACAAGACATTAACGCCAACACGCGCTGGTTGCCTCCTTTAAATAGCAGAACTAAGGGGGGAGGAACTGTAACCCCTCGTGGTGGGTAAGTGTGAATACTGATACGTCGACAAACTGGGCCTTGAGGCTCTACAATACTCATACGTGTCTTAAGCACGACTGTGAGAATGTACTTAAAGAAGCACTCAGTATTTTTGCTCCACTGTAGACCAGATTCCCAGACAAATGCTAGGCTTCTATTAATACAGGTAGGGTGCTTAACCGGTCTACTACAGACTACATTACATAAAATTATAGTTGACCGCGAACGGTGTCTCATTCCCTTTTTACAGTGAGTCTTGGCAAACAATCAGTTCGGCGGAGTGGCGTTCGCTTCCCACGCATTAGATCGCGACGTCGACGCTAGTTAAAACTTCAGTCAATGCCATAGATGGGAGGACCAATGCCACCGCTGTTTATTTTTTTTTAACTTCAAATTAGTTCGAATCGACAGCCATCGTATATGAAAGTAAAGCAAAGTCAACTCACCAACTCCATCGCTGTAACGAACATGTTTACTTAAATTCTTGCATACCACCCCGTTTCAGCTCTTAAAATTCTGGGTTCCAAAATGAGAAAGGCTTCCGCATCACTATTCCATTTGGAACTTCTTATCTCTGGAGCTTAGTGGCCCCGGTAGTCTTGTTCGAATCGCTCAAAAACATCGTAAATAAATGACGACATCGTTTATAAAAAAAACAATTATTACAAACAAATTTATAAATCAGCACATCTTACATACAGTTCGTGTCCTGCATCTCATGGCTTAAAACAATTTTTTAACCATTTCGACTGTAAAACACGGGCCGCATACGAAATATATCTCTACCCTTCGAGGAATTTTTTTTCCAAAAAAAACAAACAAACGAAAGAATCTCTTTTACAAACAAAAACAACAAGACAGTGACGTATTACAATTTCCTATTAAGCGACCGCAACAATACTCTGCCGGAGGCTGAGAAATCATCTCAGAAACGCAGCTAACAATTGCCCCTCCAACAGGGCATTGACTACGATCGCCAACAAAGAACACACAACAATTAAGATTCACAACACTGTTTTATACGCATTTACGTTATACCTCATCCGCACTAGCATTTCCAAACTAGTTTAGATTGCCGAACTTGTTCCGATTTTCAAGTGCGTACACAACTGGTTTAAACGAAACCGGTTTCAGGCGTTAGAAACTGTCTCAGATTAAGCGAGTTTCCCAAACCTTCTTGAGACAGTTTAACAGCAGCGTCTAGCGATAGCGCTTCTCCGTCACAGCTCTATGCTCTTTCTATGAGGAGAAGCCCGAATCAGGGGAATAATGGCCACACAAAGACAATAACGAAGCACTTTTGTGAGAGCATAGATTACACTGGCACTGTTTTGTATTTTTTATTTTTTTTTTGCTCGGAGTGAATTTTTTTTTTTGCCCCCAGACCCCCCTCTCTAACTAACTGATATATACCCCAACCTATTTGGTTACAGGGGGCAGTTGGTTTCCCCCCGGCCGGTTACAGGTTTCGCGACAATTCAATTGGCACTGGACATTCAATTTCTCAACATGTCTTTAGACCGCAAGAGCGCGTGGTGGCTTCCCCTGATTCGGGCTTCTCCTCATAGAGGGAGCATTTGGAATTGTGGGATCCCAGAATTCCGTGCGCTGATGCGATGCTCTTTTTTTCAGATCGCCTTGCCATGTGGCCTTGCCTCTCTCTCGTCGAGGCCTTCGAGATTAACAAGGCCTGAGCATGCTGCTCCGTTTCAATGCTAAAATGCGTGCGAGAGCGATTTCCCCAATCTGCCGCCAGATGTCCTTCTTTTACGAGTAGCCTTTTTTTTTACACAGCAAATAATTTATTTTAAAAATATTTACATAGCTGTATTTTTTATTAATTTATTTATATATGAAATAATGAATTTTAAATTGCCATCTGATGGGAACCATGAAAACGTCGAAAGATTTTAACTTTATTCAGCTGTATAGCATTTTTTGACACAGTAGTACTTTATTAAAAAAAATTTACATAATATTTTTTTTATTTATTTTTGAATTTATCATGGTTACAAAAGCACATATAATACAATTGAAATAGCTGGCTTTCTGCTTGTTTATAGAGAAATAAGGACACCTAGTGATGAAATTTCGAAATCGCTCACGCTCGGGAAATAAATGCTTGCTTGCTCGTTTCAACACCATGAGGCATTGAGCACATGTTTTTAACTCGTTCGAACTATCTCAGTCTCCAAACTAGTTTAATCTAAAACTGTTTTCAAATAGCATCTAAACTAGTTTACTTCAAGCTAGTTCAGGTAGTGCGGATGAAGTATTACAACCATATAATACACGACAAACGCCTAAAACTAGTTCAAAACACGCATACAAATACACCCATACCTCGTTATACGTACGCTCGTTGTACGTACTTTTCGATTTACGTACTTTTCAAATTATGGCACGAATTCGTTTTACGTACCCAATATTTCGTCACACGAGATTAAATAAAGAGTAGAGTGGAAATACACTGATCATCAGCGCCAGCACTATGACCTCGTCAAGTACGTCGTCATTATTTCCACTCTAATAAATTAATTTAGGCTATATATTTTCGATTTTTGTTTCATGTGTATTATTATGTTTATGAAGAAATAAAAATAATAAACTAAAGACTATAAAAAATAAATAGTAACTTTGCTGTATTATTTCATAAAAAAACACTGAAACAGATTCAATTTATTTTGTGTATATTTTGTATCAAAATCATTGATGTGCATTGTCAAAGCGTTATCACGAAAATCATTGATGTGCATTGTCAAAGCGTTATCACGGAAATTTATTTTTTAAAAAGTACAGTAGTGACCTCTGATGAAAGCTACATAATAAAACGTCTCACGTTTTTCCATTGCCTCGACTTTTCTACTGACCCTGAAAAGTACGTATTCGTTATACGGATATTCGAGTTACGTACCAAGTTTTTGGAACCAATCAGTACGTATAACGAGGTATAGGTGTAACAAAAACCAACGAACAATTCAGAACACAAACGAAGTTCTCTCAAAATCGCCAACAGAACTACTTCCTCCCTTCCCCTTCATCGGACATACGTGACTTCCATTTAACCGGAACGTCACAGTAACTTAGAAGCCCATTGGATCAATGATGATTCAGCAATGGGACCCAAGTCCGAGTTTAATAATAATTTTCTGTCTGTGCTGCGAATGGCTAACATTCAAAAGCGTCTAAGAGGTGTTTTTTATTTATCGATTTTATTAATTTTACATTTTCTATGGAAAAATCATGGCCGGTTTCTAATGAATGTTTCGCTATTGAAGATTGACTGCTCCTTCCGTATTTTCTATGACTTAAATGTTCATTGAACCGGGTCTCTAAACTGCGGATCGTTTGCCCTTTGTACACCTTAGGGCAGTTGGAGCAAGATGCTTCATATATCTCTGACTTCTGCATGTGTAGGATTTTGTCCTTGGGATTTTGTACGTAGTTCTTGAACTGATTCGGATTACTGTAAGAAAGGGAAATGTTAAACGCTTTAAAGATCGAGTTTAGGCCTCTAATGAAACAATTATTGTATGGCATAGAAATAGTTTTCCCTGTGGTTTTATTTTTGCAGAAGGTGGTTTCGTCCTCTATAAACTTTTTAAACTTCCTCTTCCTGAGTAAGTTTATAATAGTGGCTTTACTATAGCCATTCCTTATTGCAATGTTTTTTATTAAAGAAATCTCGATTTTTCCAAAGGCAAATTTAAAGCTCTGTCAATCATGGAAATAAAAGTTGATAGCTTTTGGTTCCACGGACGGCTGGAGTCGCCTGATATATAATTCAACTGATTAGTTGGATTTCGGGACACTTCGAATGATAGTGAATTTTGGTTTCTACAAATCATAAAATCAAGAAAAGGAAGTCAATTTTACAGTATGAAAGAAGTTATTAATGTGTTGGACGAAGTCTTCAACTCTACATTTTTTGGTGTCAAAAATTGTAAAAATATCGTCGACGTATCGATACCATGTGTTAGGGAAATAAAACCCGGACGTTTTTAAACTGTCTTCAAAAATTTCTGACAAAATGGGACTAAGACATGAACCCATAGGTGTGCCTCCCGTCATTTTATACACCTTGTCCTTATATTTGAAAATGTTGTTGTTGACACACAATTTAGTTAGGGTTAAGACATCCTCCGATACCTTAGATAGGACTTTGTTCTTTTTTAAAACCTCGGGTAAGTAATTAATCGTAGTAGGAATTGGTATACTGGGAAATAAAGAGATAATATCGAAGGATACTAAAATTTCACCTTCATTTATAACAAGATTCTTAATATTATTAACCAAATCGATACCATTGTTAATGGAACTATCGAAGGTCGAAATTTTTAGATCTTTTAGAAAATTGGCTAGATATTTAGGCAGAACATAAGTAGGCGTATCTACAGGGTGGTCCATAAGTCTGTCCCCCCCCTTTTATTTTTTGAACCGAAATTGTCCTAATTTTATTTCCCCAGGACATAAGGGTTCACTCACCAATAGAGACCCAACCTTACCCAGGTTATACGCACTACCTAAAATACATAAGCCTGGCAATAAAATGCGACCAATAGTATCGAATATACAGGGTGGTCTATAAGTCTGTCCCCCCCATTTATTTTTTGAACCGAAGCAGATATGTCAATTTTGATGAATCCAATGAATAGGAAGTTGTGGGTGGCCTATCCCATGGTGCACTTTTCATCATCCCAAATATGCAAATTAGGACACATTCAAAATTTATCTCAAAAACCATAAGGGATAGAGAAAAAAAACAATTGCAAACTTTTTCAGCATAAAAAAACAAACAAAACAAAAAAAAATCATCCAAATCGGACCAACGGTTCCCAAAAAAAGTTTAAAAAGGTAAATAACCATCTCAAACTAAAAACAGCCAACTGGGCCAAACCAAAGCGAATCATGTTGGTAACACTCTAAAGGGTATGTTCCACATGATGCCCTTCAGCACCAATGCACAACTGAGCAAGTAGTTTCAATGATGCCATCACTCTTGTTACCATATCAGATGTAATGGATTGGCAGGCAGTCTGAATTCTCTGTTGCAAATCCAGCATAGAAGTTGGCTGAGTGGCATAAACATTGTCCTTAAGGTAACCCCACAAAGAGAAGTCATTAGGGGAAAGATCTGGTGAGCGCGCAGGCCAATGAATTGGGCCACCCCGGCCGATCCACTGACCTGGAAACATTGCATCGAGATGATCACAAATAGCTGCCGCTGAATGGGCTGGAGCCCCATCATGTTGATACCATACCCTTCGAAGTGATGCTAAAGGAAGCTCATCTGCAAATTCTGCCACTACAACATTTATTATCATGTTTCTGTATCGTGCAGCCCTTCAACGTCCCTTCGTAGAACAATGGACCAACCAATCCACCAGACACACCAGACATTCACTCTCCAATTCACCTGGTGCACAGCTTCTCGTAACCATCTAGGGTTTTCTGTTGCCCAATAATGGAGATTGTGGTTATTAACCAGACCATCTCGAGAGAAGCTGGCTTCGTCTGACCCAAGACCCAATTGAGAAAGGCTGGGTCATCGTCGATGCGATTTAGCAGCCAATTGCAGAACTCAAGACGAAAATCGTAGTCTGTTGGCTTCAATCCTTGGTGGCAGTGGACATGATAAGGGTGGAAACCATGCATATGAAGTAATCTTAATACTGATTGATGACTGCAGCCAGCTTCTTCAGCAACTGATCGAGTACTACAATGAGGATTAGCATAAACAGCAGCTAAAATGGCTGTGCTGGAGTCCTCTGATGTGACAGTTGTTGATCTGCCTTGCCGGGTCTGATGACTGATACTTCCTGTTTGCTGAAATCGTTGAACAACCTGGCGAATTGTCTTAGAAGTGGGAACTCTAGTATTGGGATATCTAACTTGGTATTCCCTGGCTGCACCTTTATAATTATGTGCAAATCCAAAACATAAAACCATACCAACCATTTCTTCTCTACTGTATTCTGCCATTTTTAGACCTGATTGGCAGTTCCCCATTCATCAAAAAGCTTCAGCATTTAAAGGGCTAGTGGATAAAACCCAACAAGGGGGAACAGGAAGATGCAAATGCAATGTGAGTGCCAATCAGCATTTGCAATTAACTTTTTTTGGGAACCGTTGGTCCGATTTGGATGATTTTTTTTGTTTTGTTTGTTTTTTTATGCTGAACATGTTTGCAATTGGGTTTTTTTTCTCTATCCCTTACGGTTTTGAGATAAATTTTGAATGTGTCCTAATTTGCATATTTGGGATGATGAAAAGTGCACCATGGGATAGGCCACCCACAACTTCCTATTCATTGGATTCATCAAAATTGCCATATCTGCTTCGGTTCAAAAAATAAAAGGAGGGGACAGACTTATGGACCACCCTGTATAAAACTATTTTATTATACACTGAGTTAGCAAAACTCATGGGATAGCAAGCACATTGATTGATGGGCATGGCTCACGAATTCACAGGGGTAACGGATTCTGGGACAGACTTATAGACCACCCTGTATATTCGATACTATTGGTCGCATTTTATTGCCAGGCTTATGTATTTTAGGTGGTGCGTATAACCTGGGTAAGGTTGGGTCTCTAATGGTGAGTGAACCCTTATGTCCAGAGGGGATAAAATTAGGACAATTTTTGATTATTTTTATTAGAACATTTTTTGATTATTTGATTATTTTGATAGAGCAGATAAGTTAATTTCAGAAGGACCATTTGAAGTAATTACTACTAAAAATCCATTATCAGATCTGACAAAAGCAGTCACAGAGTCAATCAAAAATTGTCCTAAGTTGCATCTGTACAAGTCGATTATTCGGACCATACTCCTCTATGGCATGCCTGCGTGGGTGGCTATCTGTAGAAGCAGATGGAGTGAGCTACAGTCATTCCAGAATGTTACCCTGAGGACCATTGCCCAGCTTGACAGAAGGACTGTGAAAAACCAATCCATCCACTCGGATTCAGACAAGGTCCACATCGGAAAGTTTATACAGGATCTCCTTTTGATTATGATGCAGAAGATGAAGATTCATGACAATGACCTAGTGACGCGTCGTATATTCTTTTTTGTATAATATGGAAGACTGCTTGGGTTGGTTAGGCTTCTTGACTACCTCAGTGTATTTCGTTTGGAATTTATTCTGGTTCGATGAGCTTTGTGAAAGCGCTGCTTTCGTTCCATCTGAAAAAATGTACATTTCACTGTACATTGTCGATTGTCTCTAAGTCAGTTCTTTTCAGACCTCCTAGAGTTCGCCTTAGGCTTATTCGAGTCCGACTTAGATTGTTGAATGATGAATGCAAGGCATTCGAAAAGCGTTTACAGGATTATCAGATTGTATTATTTCAATTTGTTTTTTAGTCTTAAGGTTTACATATATAAATATTATGCGCAGTGGAAAGATTTCACAATGACATAAGGCGAATTGAAAATAAAAGTATATTAATTAAGATAAATAAAACTCCTTTAATTAAAAGAAAACAAATAAATTAAAATAAATAATAGAAAACAATGAAAAAAGTCACCCAATTGATAAAATGAATATTGAAGGACGAAACTCAAATGAAACAAAGGTCTTGTGGAGAAACTCAGAAGAAATACAGAAGAAACACAAAGAAACGAAGATCTAACTCCAAAACCACTATTCCACATAATAAATTTTAATGACTCAAATTTTTATTAACAAAAAACAAAACTTTAAACAACTCAAAACAAAAATTTAAATTTTATTATGTGGAATAGTGGTTTTGGAGTTATTTTTCTTTCTATAGTTGTGTCCACAGTTTTTGGCTTGATTCCATTGAAACGAAGATCTGTTGAAGAAATGGTATACGAACACAGGGAGGTACACAGTTACAGATGAAGTAGGTCTATGATGAAAGTTCGATGATTCGTAACACGTAGTAGGTCTAACTTGAAATATATTAAATAAAGTTTTCGGGATATTTTTCCCATCTTCTATTATTTATTTTAATTTATTTGTTTTCTTTTAATTAAAGGAGTTTTATTTATCTTAATTAATATATATTTTATCACAACTCCTACGTTTATAAAATAATTATGAAAATAAAAGTATTTATTGGTACTAAATAAATCAATTGAAAAATATAAGGAAACCTTAATTCTAATAAACTTAATGGATATAGATAAATCAAAGCATAAATAATCAACACCAATAGGTAACCACTTCGGCAGTATCATGCATGAACATAAATATAACACCCCAGAAACGTGACGATTTCACGCTTCGTAAAAATCACAAGTGGAATAAGGCACTTCCTTAACACAACACAAATTAACAATCGTGCCACATGCAATTGTAGCAGAACACTAACACTATGATGTTCAGCACTCAGTTAGATAATCGAAATTCGATAACGAGAAAGCTCTTGAGCACTCGCACCTCTGGTACGTAACTTCTCCTCAAAGCTTATCACAAAACACAAATACACAAATAACAGTAGTAAGTCAATAGCCGGTAATATATGGTCACTAATCGGAAAACATTGTCGCTGGTCACAGTCGGCTCGTTGAGCTGGTCTCAAAATGGAACACTAAAATTTAATGAGATACCAGTTAGCATTGTATAAGTAACGAGTAATGAGATGCGTTTTCTCGATACTATGCGCTACCAAAAGTTGAGGAGAACTTCTGCAGGAAACGTGAACGGCTAAATGTTATTACGCACTGCGTTTCTATCAGGGTTTATATAGGAGTACAAAACGCAAGTCATATTTAATTTAAGAAGCCAGACCGAATGGCCACAAGCCTTGCACATGTGACGCATAGCGGAGTTCATAAAATTTCAACTCAGGAAAAGTTAAATGAGCAAACTGGGCGCACAAGCCTATTTGAAAATTTGCGCTTACCAGATACTCCGTGTCGGCTTTAAATGTCTAGCGTGGGAGTTCGGGAAACTGCTCGGTTTCAACCGGAGGAAGATTCTCAGAGTTCTTTCTGCCACGTCGACACGTTGATACCTTCATTGTAGCACGGTTCTCGTTGCTCATCCTGCTCGCCGGTTCACGGGGCTCGTCGCCGGGCGGAGGTTCTGCCGATGCTACCGTCATTCGGTTGCACTCCTTCTTCGCCCTAAGGATTGCTAACAAGCTGCTGTCCTTCGGTATCCATTCGTTCGAGCTCCTATTCTCCTTTTTCCATCCGTTCGCTCCGACTTCTCTAAAACCCACTCCTCGATCTCGGTTTTCCACGTCATCACGACGCAATTTCCGCTCTCGTTTGTCAGTGGTCTTCTGGTGTCGACGTTGTTGACAACGAGGTCTACGTCGCCTCTCTTTCCAACCCGACGCATAGAAATAGCGAGTTCGAAAGAGATCAACGTCGTCATCGGAATTCGTGATGGCGTCTGAATTCCGTGACAAATTCTGGAGTTTGGATTACAACAAGGGTGTTCCAAAAATCTGGAATCATAGGGGTTTTTATAGAACACATTCAAAATGATAACACCATTCATCAGTTCCAGTCAATATTGTTATTCCAAGGACATAGGGCTAAGAGTTTTGGGATCAATCTGTTCAGAAGCATTCCTAACAGTGCAGAATAATATTCTCGGTGTAAACCATGGCTTTAACATGACAACAAATGGTGATAGTTCTGGGCTGCTCGGACTACACCAACTAGACAGAAGGCCTGCGCACAAAAACTGTATGCATTGTTGCATCATCATCAAACGGGAAATTTATGGTTTATTATTGGTAGAAATACGATTAACAATAACTGCTTTAGAGTGATGACGTTTCTGTGCGCAGGCCTTCTGTCTAGGTGGTGTTGGCTAGGAGCGATCGAAGCGAGAAGATCAAAATTAAGAGAAGAGAAATTAAAGCAGTTGGTAAACAGGGGCACTGTATAGAGAAGACAGCCCCGCGAAGAATAGGCCAGAATGGAAGACGCCAAGTTCGGAGCCGAGGATAAAAGAAGAGAGGAGGATAGAAAATGGAAGAAAAGAGAGGAGAGAGAATCTGGACTCCAATGGAGACGGTTGGAAAAAAGATAGAGTAAGCATGATGATAAAGAAAAGAATAGATAGAGGAAAAAATGGGAATTATGGCTGGCATCGGACAAATGAGTTCCAGAGAAGAAAGAGAGTGAAGGAGGCCTCTAATAGAGATGTAGCAGAACGGGATAGTGAAAGGAATACAAGAAGAGAAATCAATGACGGTTTATTATGATGTAGAAGAGGAGTACGTGAGATGATAAGAACAGACTTTGGAACTTGGTGCACAGAGAGGACAAATACTGGAAGGACTAGTGATAGAATAGTGGATAAAGCTTTGGACGAGAATGCTGCCACTGAGACGAATGGAGAAGTCGCCAGTTTGGGGACCATTGATGAAACACGTTCTTAAAGCAACGGCAGGAAGAATCACGCCATATAAGCTTCGCTGAACGATAATCAAGGTGCTACTCAAATAGCGGAGGTGGAATCGCCCGTGCTGGCACCAGTCTCTGCGAGCTGCATGGTTTGCATTCGGACCCAGGCCTGATATAAAGATCGTAAGTGTGTTACAAGTTTCTCTAAAATAATCTGTCAATTAAAGTAACTTTATATGCTGAGGCTCTGAATATAGCTGGAATTTATGGTTGCCATGAGTCTCATCGTTTAAGTGGTCATCTTCTATCTATCTATATACAGGGTGTTTCATAATTGGTGTCCCGTCTTTAGGTCCAAATAACGACTCAAGGGGAACAGATTGGGGGAAAATGAATGTTGATTATTTGGTTTTAATGTCCCCTAATTCAGAATAAAACCATTTCGCGTCCCTGGGGTTGAAAGGGTAAATTTTGAAAATTTTAATTTTGTAGGGGTAGGGGTTAGACCCTATGTCTTATTTAGAAAGTTGTAGAGCATCATTTAAAGTGTGGCTCAGCAAAAAACCCAGTGAAAAAAACTCATCCCCTGCCCTTTATCGAGTGAGTAAATTGAAAGGTATGGCTAGCTAATGTACACAAAAACAGAAAATCTCCTTTGAAAAAACAGTCAAATTTCATAAAGTTTGTCCTGGGAGGAAAAGCCCGGTCGAGTTTATTAGCTTTTCAGGGTAACGACTCATTTATTTTCATTAATTTTCCAAATGTAGGCCCTACTGTTTTCTAATAAGTATGATTTTTGTCCACATCGGCTAGCCATACCTTTCACTTTACCCACTCGATAAAGGGGGCAGGGCATGAGATTTTTTAACCGGGTTTTTTGCTAAATCCACATTTTACATGATGCTCTACAACTTTCTAAATAACACATGGGGTCTAACCCCTACCCCTACAAAATTAAAATTTTCAAAATTTACCCCTTCACACCCAGGGACGGGAAATGTTTTTATTCTGAATTAGGAGACATCAGAACCAAATAATCAATATTCATTTTCCCCCTGCCTGTTCCCCTTGAGCCGTTATTTGGACCTAAAGACGGGACACCAATTATGAAACACCGTGTATATAAAGAAGGATGTTTGTTTGTGAGTTTCTTTGTGGGTTTGTTTGTTTTTTATACAAATCAACAGTTTTATTCCGATCTTGATGAAATTTTGCATAGTTGCAAAGCATGAGGAAGGTCACTGTCTACCTCAGATTTTGGAAAAATAATAATTGTTGATACAAAAGCGATATTCATGGTTATGGCAGAGCATATTAATAAAAAATATCTCATGACAAACAATGCAAGGCAAAGTTTGTGCAACAATAGCTATCAACAATGGTATCAACACGCAATTCACCAATAACAATGAGCACAAAATGATGATACAATGATAGAAAGTTCATTTCAAAGAATTATAAAATGATGATGCAATGACAGAACATTCGTTTCCAAGAATTATTAACAATGAACAGGAAATTGACATAATAGACGATATATATAGGGCAGTCACTCTCGATGAGGCAAAGGAGGTACACGTGTCTTCAGCTCCCTAACAAGCGTTCAGACGATTGGGAAAAGTGTGCCGCCACCAAAATCAACAAGTTAATAACTCAGATTCTGTAAAGCCTAGATTAATGATATTTGGAGGAATAACAGGGTACATAAGACTGTGTATACCGTTAAAATTTGATCGAATTCCAACAAGAAGTTTCCGAGTTACTCATTCAACATCATAACAGGTGCTCACTTGTGAGTACTAACTAGCATTGTTTGCATTGTTATTTCTGTTCATATCTCAGTTATCGTTCAAATTCGGACCCATGTTCATAGGTCGTTTTATGTTTATCTTAACCTCTATAATACCCCATTTAAGTATTTTACATTCGATGTAAATCACCCTAAATATATAAAGAAGGATGTTTGTTTCTTTGTGGGTTTCTTTCTTATACAAATCTACAGTTTTATTCCGATCTTGATAAAATTTTGCATACTTGACCTTCAAAGCATGAGGAAGGTCACTGCCTACCTCAGATTTCCAAAAAATAATAATTATTGATAATAATCGATATTCATGGTTATGGCAAAGCTTATTAATGAGAAATATCTCATGACCAAGAATGCAAGGCAATGTTTGTGCAACAATGCTCTTATCAACAATGTTATCAACACGCAATTCACAAACACTGTGCACAGACCAACAATATATATCTCATGATTAACGCTCAAAGCATGAGGAAGGTCACTGTCTACCTCAGATTTCGAAAAAATAATAATTATTTATAAAAAATCGATATTCATGGTTATGGCAGGGCATATTAGGCAAAGATGACTATTAGTAACTGCGAGCACTGCGTGCACTGCAGTGAAGTCTCTCTCAGAGACACCCAAATAAACAATTCATTCATAGCAACTGTTTCGTATCCGCCCTGCAGTGAAGCATCATTTAAAGAAGCCACTGTTCACCCATAATTTCGCAGCATTTTACTCTGAAGTTATTAATTACTATTAGAAATTAATAAAATTTATTTTAATTCGTAAATATTTAACAATAACCAGTTAATTTTATTGAAACGCTTAGTATCTAAGAATTTACAAAATTATTTCTAATTAATAAATAATAAATATTAATTAAAAATACAAATTAGATAAAAAAATAAGGTATAATAAACAAAAATAATTAATCTAAATCAAAATAAAAATAAAAATAAAAATAAAGGTCGAGTGTTTAAATCACTTCTAATTAATAAGTGATTTAAACATTTGACTTCTTAAAAAAATTCCTAATTGCAAAAAAATTTGGTTGAGTGATTCTTGTATCACATAAATGAATTCTGTATATACATTGTCGCAATCTGTATATCTAAGGTAATACTAGGTCGCAATCTGTTTGATTTTGAATTGTTTGAAGTAGGATCCTGCAAAAACCCCACCGGTCAAAACTGCTAGAGTAATAGCACAAATGAGGACATATCCCAGAAATAAACCTCAATTTTTATCTGATTTTTGATAATTTATACATTATTTTATTGAATTATTTGAAAAATATGTGGGTTGTTTTTTATCAGAATTTACTAGAGTTTTTATTTTCGTATTTGGAGAGAGGGGGTCTTTTTTAAAAGCTTTTATTAACCTTGCAATGTTAGTTTGTTTAGGTCAAATCTTGTAATCAATATTAAACCAACTTCCCGACAAGCTAGGGAGCTGAAAATACACAGGATCGATGACAATTTATGTTAAAGAAAAAAATTTTCAAATTGGTTCACTGGTAGTAGATTAGTACCATGTGTAGGCGCATATTAATGAGGTGGGCGTGGCCTAATCCAGCCAATCAGCATGCAGGTTTTGCATCACATGACCCCCCACTACCCCCAACCCTTCCTGACGTCACAGGCGTTCAACCAATCCGCGTGCAGTAGGCGTCTCACCCCCTCCACCCCTCGACTTCGTGTCATGTGACCACTTATCCCCCTTCCTGACGTCACAGGTGTTCAACCAATACGCGTACAGAATGTGTTTCACGTCACCATCCAATCCCCCTCCCCCTGTTTTTGGGTGTTGGTTTTTTATTTGGGCGTGGGTCTTTTATATTCGGGCGTTGGTCTTTTATTTGGGCGTTGGTCTCTTATTTGGGTGTTGGTCCTTTATTTTTGGGCGTTGGTCTTTTATTTCGGTGTGGCCTAAGGCTGAAATAAAATTAATTTTTTAATCCTCTGATATACCCCTGGTGCTGGTGCTTAGCACCAGCGTGGGAGATTAGAGGGGTCCTGATGCTCTCAGCAAAATCCAGTTAGGTGATTCTGTCTTACAAGTGAACACCTGTTGATTCGCTTATATACCCGTGAATCGGGCTAGGGGGTTGGGTACTGGCCCCTCAACGGATTACCTAATTACTAATTCACTATTGTTTCTCGGGTAACCAAATTTTTTCCAAACTCTTTTACAGTTTCTTCTACAACTGTCGTTTCAAGCTGTATTGTTTTGTTTTTAATTTTCAACTAATGCCTACATTGTTTCAATTGACAGGTGTGCCTCTGAGTAGGGACTAATGTTGTCTGTACTCTCATATAATTGCTTATAAATACAACGAGGTCACACAACCTGATGAAAGGGTCATATTCACTAACCTTTTTAAAGATTATTTTAAAGCTGGGTTGCTGGAAATTTGTTTTATTTTCATGTTTGCCTCTTTCACCGATTGCCATTGCTCACATGAAGGGTTGTTTTTTCTTCTCAGGTTTGAACCTGGTTGAAATGTTAAATAAAAATACAAATTTCACATTTCTCAATGTTGCTGAGGCATACTTGACTCTCTCTCTATACAAATTTGTACAACTTTGGCTCACAGAGGTTGATAAACGCGTTGTTTGATTCCCCAACCTCGCGATATTCAGTCACCCACCCCCCTCTCTCTTTCTCTCTCTTTCTCCCTACTCCTACATTACCAATACAAGTTTACAAAAATGTTGTTTAAAACTGTATTCTAAAAATTGTTTTTGCTCTCTCTCTCTCTCTCTCTCTCTCTCTCATACAGTATACAACTTTTCTGTTCACTTATGGTATTAGGATACGAGAGTGATCTGTTGCGTACTCTTTATTGTGCAAAAGGTCTGTATTCAATTTAAGGCTATGGTCACATGCGATGATTTAACATCACTCGTCACAAGTCGTTAAGTTCTCAAAGTCGCGCGCTTGTTGGTTTTTGTTTTTACAGTTTGATTTTTATAATTTTTACTTAATAAAGGATGTACGTGGACTGTGCTTTCGTTTTACGTCACTCTACAATTCATGAGTTGATGACGTTCGCGTATGCGAGCATCGTGATTCCTTGGGTAGGCACTCACGTCCACGCTGCTTCTCGGGCATACTTTCTCAATGACGTGGCCTCGAAGGCTTGTTTTTTTCGGTCAAAATTGAGCATAACGAAAAACGTCCATTGAGCATTTGTCCAAAATGTAAAAACGGACTATGCATAGCAAAATTATGCTGGAAACGACATAGAACTAGGAAAACCACTCTAAAAAATTTGAACTTTTAAGAGAATTCACTTATGAGAAATCTGTCCTATGTGCAGATTTCACAAACGTGAAATTTCACTCCCTAACAAAATCATCAGAGTGAAAAACGGCCCCGACAACAAACGACTTTAACAAAATCAAACGATCATCACGGAAAAAAAAAACAAAAAACTTTTTGCTGAATTGATGTAGAGTCGGAAAAAATATTTTTATGTCTTGTTAAATAAACCCGTATGTATGAACATTTAAGTAACATGGAAATAAAAACGTACACAACAATCATTACTGAAACCCACGTACATATTTTGAAACGGAATAATTGAAGCATTTATTAAACAGCATTACTACGAAAAAACTTGAGAGATGGAACAAAAAAGAAATTTATTAATACGAAAAATATATATTTATTATTAAGACGAGTTTGTACAGAAAAATCATGTCGCGTATTGTGAAATATCGCAGCGAATAAAGAAAATGCATTCGAGGTTAGGAGACATAGAGACCTTTAATCCAATAATTGACGGTCCATCCATTCCTTAGTGAAAGGTGAGGATAGCAAAACAAAAAAAAATCATATTCAATACGTTTTAGCTTGAATTAGCCTACTCATCGAAAGCAAATTAGGCTTCGTGCGAACACTTTGACAACCACTGTGTGTAAATATGTTAGCGGGGGGAGAATTTAATTAGGATAAAAAACAAAAAAACAAAACGCTGAAACAACAGGGTAACCCAAACAAAGTACAGAAAAACATATCACATATATC
This sequence comes from Rhysida immarginata, assembly GCA_023313115.1. Lineage (NCBI taxonomy): Eukaryota > Metazoa > Arthropoda > Chilopoda > Scolopendromorpha > Scolopendridae > Rhysida > Rhysida immarginata. The sequence goes on from JAHWFO010092500.1 coordinate 529,390, forward strand.
TTTGGCTGAAGACACAGTGTTTTTAGCAAACACAAACACGCGAACAATGCAACCCAAGCGAACGCGTTGAGCAACAACGCCCCTAGCGTCCATGGCCAAGCAGCCAACACCACAAGCCACGCCTGAGTACACACAGGCGCTACATCTATCACATTGCAACGAACATACATCCCCTAGCCCGATTCATGGGTATATAAGCAAATCAACAGGTGTTCACTTGTAAGACAGAATCACCTAATTGGATTTTACTGAGAGCATCAGGACCCCTCTAATCTCCCATGCTGGTGATAAGCACCAGCACCAGGGGTATATCAGAGGATTAAAAAATTAATTTTATTTCAGCCTTAGGCCACACCCAAATAAAAGACCAACGCCCAAAAATAAAGGACCAACACCCAAATAAAAGACCAACGCCCAAATAAAAGACCAACACCCAAATAAAAGACCAACGCCCGAATATAAAAGACCCACGCTCAAATAAAAAACCAACACCCAAAAACAGGGGGAGGGGGATTGGATGGTGACGTGAAACACATTCTGAACGCGGATTGGTTGAACACCTGTGACGTCAGGAAGGGGGATAAGTGGTCACATGACACGAAGTCGAGGGGTGGAGGGGGTGAGACGCCTACTGCACGCGGATTGGTTGAACGCCTGTGACGTCAGGAAGGGTTGGGGGTGTTGGGGGGTCACGTGATGCGAAACCTGCACGCTGATTGGCTGGATTAGGCCACGCCCACCTCATTAATATGCGCCCAAACAAGGTAGTTATCTACTACTGGTTCGTGTTCTAATGGTACAAATTCATTACTACGAATTGATTGTTGTGACAATTGGACAATTCGTTATGGCGAGGGTTAAATGTATTTGTTGTTTATTGTTGCAAAATTAAGCTTTATTGTTGTCCTAAATAAAGCATTATAAAATGTTGCTTTTGATAAAACCCTTTTCCTTTTATCTTGTTTTATATTTATTTTCTAATATTAATTTACCGAATTAATTATTTGGTGATGGCGTTGGCCATAAAATTTATACTACATATTTTCATTGTTGTCGTACATCCGGGTGAATATGACATTAAACTTAAGTGATAAATGAAAAATTAAGCCACGAGCCTACATTACAGTCAACAATGACTTAATTGCTTAGAGCGTCGCGATCCCAGACTGGAATTTTCTTTTTCTTTCCTATTTTCATTTATTATTTATTTAAACGCATTTAATATTGTAACATTTTAACTTTTGAGGCATCGTGTTTAAATAATCCATCAGCTTTTCTTTAATAAATTTGATACTTGGGGTCTTTGTTACTGTTTATATATACGGTGGCTACGCTATGACCTATCCATTATCAGAATTATTTTTATATTTGCGGCGTAAGACCATGTAGCGAATGTACGAATAACTCCCGTAATAAGAAAAATAACCAGATTTACTACTACTCCAAAAGAAAGATCGACATGCTATAACTACTATCACTACCTCTACTGGTCTTACCATTACTGATGGATTGGATATTAGTAACTGTTTTGCCCAGCATTTCAGTGAAACTGTCTTTACTTCTTTAAACACATTCTCGGAGAACTGTCTACCTATTGTCCCCCTATTGATAACCTCATCTTAACGGAGTTCACTGATAGAGATGTTGCCTACGGCATTAATAGATTACGGGACAAACCTTGCAATTCTCCGACAGAGGTTCCCTCCTTTATTCTCAAAGGCCTTCGAGATGTCATAATTATTCCTCTTAGGCGCATCTTTAACTTGTGTCTAAAAGCTGGCCACTATCCTAAAATAAGGAAGAATGCGGTTGTGGTTCCTGCCTTTAAGGGTGGTTCTCCCAAACGGACTGACATTGCTAGCTATAAGCCGATCTCTATTCTTCCACCCACTGCCAAAGTCTTTGACAACATCATTCATAAATATCTTCTACAACATGTCCTTCCTCATGTTCCTGCGTGTTAACATGGTTTCATTCCCCGATGTTCCGTTGTGAGCAATCTTGTATCTCTCACCACTCATGCTCATGATGCTCTTGACCACTGCCAGCAACTTGACGTGGTCTACTTTGATATGCAAAAGGCGTTCGACGCTGTCAATCATGAGTTACTAATTAAAAAATTGCGTGCGTAAGGGATTGTTAATGGACTCCTTCGGATAATGCGCTCTTTCCTGTTGGATCGACTGTTTGTTGTATCTATACGACATCATTCATCATTGCCCTATAGGCCTCACTGTGGTGTTCCACAGGGCTCTGTCCTAGGGCCTTTATTTTTTGTTATCTTCACTGCTGACCTCCCCGAGGTGATTAGAAACTTCTATATATTGATGTATGCAGATGATGTGAAACTTTTTGGTAGCATAATAATTGTCTTAATGCTCACCTGCTTCAGCAAGAAATATTATAGTATATGTCATTAGTGTGAGCAGAATGATCTTGCAATTAATGCAACCAAATGTGACAAAAAAGACCAATTTTATCGAGTTCTCCTAGTCTGTTTGTGTAAATGCGCAAGTTGCCAAGCTCTATGTCCGTGATCTTGGCATAATCATTGATAGCACACTTTCATATAATTCCCATGTGGACTGTTCGTCTGAAGGCTTACAGAGCTCTTGGTACCATTTTGCGCAATGGAGCCGATTATAGGTGCCCTTCTACATTTGTTCAGCTCTATCGGAGTCTAGTTTTACCCATTTTGTCCTACTGTTCTGTTTTATAGAATGGGGGTTCAAATATTTGTAAACTGGATAGGGTGCAAAATGGTTTTCTCTGGTTTCTGAAGCGGAAATTCCCGAATTTTGATGTACCTTCAGATATGTGTGCACTCTCAGACACTAGAATGAAGATTGATTTTGCCTTTCTAAGAATGTTTTAGATTTGTGACTCCAAATTTTCTCGAGTCCACTTTCATCCGAGTACCGTCTCATACTACGAGGAAGCCCGTATCGAAGCCTTGGCCTCCTATTAAATTCAGAGAAGAATTTCGTCGGGATACAATGTTCAGAATTCAAAAACTATACAATAAGAATTCTGATGTCAGTGATTTATTTAATTAATTTTCCTCGTCATGTTACCATCCTGCCTTTGTGATTATGGTTGTATTTATTGTTTATCTTGTAACTCTCATTCGATTTGCTCGATATTGTAGTTCCGTGTTGGCTTCAATTAGCTGTGTGAACACAGTACATGAACTGAATTGAATTGAATTGAATTGAATCGTGTGTTCTGTTTTTTTATTGTCCTTTTTTTTTAATAACGTTACTTCCCTTTTACTTGTATCTTAAATAACTCCATTTTGGGCCTTTGGCCTGTTGGGGGGCAACATAGTGGCTTGGACTTCCAGTTTATTTGGTGGGTTTATTCCCTGTTGTTGTTACCTATTATTATTATTATTATTATTATTATTATTATTATTATTATTATTATCATTCATACCAGATGGTTGTTTGTTTTTAGTATTTATTTGCGTAAAATGACGGCCGTTTATGGGAATAAAATCATAATCACACAAAGAAACTCCGGTGTTTACACATTTAGGTTATTTACTCATTTGGTATTAATTGTATGAAATTATACGATTAAGAAATGAGTAAAGAGCGTTTTAATTGTTGGTAATCTTACAAACATGGAAACACGGAATTCTTTTGTGTGATTTTAAAGGACTGTCACTTTACGCAAATAAAATCATACAAGACCCGTTATTTCTTTGTGATATAAGACCCACTCAACTTTTTTTTTGCAATTTAGTAAATTTTTTTAATATATCAAATGTTTAAATGAGTTATTAATTAGTAATAATTTTGTAAATTCTTATACTAAGC
>JAHWFO010092500.1:538210-551842 GCA_023313115.1 Rhysida immarginata
TCACCTAGCTCATCAGATCCAAACATTTCCCTAAAATACATTTTGACTATAGTCTTTTGGAAACTGAGATGCTTATAATGCGATGATTGAACGTTTGTTTCCAAGAATTATTAATAATGAGCATAAAATGATGATGCAGTGGCAGAACATTAATAAAGCAGCATCTATTGATGAGGGAAAGGAGTCGCGCATGTCTCCCTTGAGCTCCTTATCAAACGTCCAGACGACTGGCAAAAATTTATGTGTCTGGAAAGGAAAGAGAAAGAACGAATATTGGACAGAGAAAGTCTGCAACTAAAAGAGAAAAAGCTATACGGGCATTTGAAACATGTGAACGACGGGAGTTTTGAGTCTAAAGTATCCAGTGGTGCTCTGCAGTGGTGAGGCAAGTGAAAAAGAGTTTAGATAAACTCCCGGTATATCATCTAGAATTCATGTTTTTCGTATTTTTCGAAGAATGATAGTTCTTTCGCTGTGTGTTGTATTGAAAAAAATTTTTTTTTGGTAAATCAAGTCCCAGTATATCACCTAGAATGGATTTTTTCAGTGAAGAGGTAAATTCCTTTCTTTCAGATTTTTCTTAGAATGGATAGTCCCTTCGCTCTATATTGTAGTGATTGAGTTATTTAACCAATTGGGAGTTATAGTTTAGTTTTTTGAGATTGATCTGATTATCTACAATTGCAATTATCCCGGGCAAAGCCGGGTACCTCTGCTAGTTATTAATAATCACTATTGTTTCGTTTTGTTGTATATTTATGTAGTGACGCACATCCTCAGGACCACATTATAGAAGGGAGGTGAGCAGACCAACTTTGGTATGAGAAATTTTTGCACACGGAGACCCTTACCCAATTAAGTAAGACTTAATGTCCGATACTTCACATTGCCATAAGAAATCATAAGTATTATGTTTCGTCATGCGTAGATCTATTATTGAACATTTAAGGGTATAATTATGAGATTTATCTTTTTGCAACTCTATTGGAATTAAAGATTAATTCTTCGTTTGTTCGTTTCAAGAGGTAGGACAGAGCCCCCTACCCTTCTCATGGTGGGTTAAAGGCCATACCTCTAGTATAAAGAAGAGACAAACGGTCTACGCATAATTGATGTCACTGCTTAAAAGTTCTGGCAACAGAGAAGATTCAATTTATATTTATAGTTTATATTAACTTTTACTCAGTCAATTAAACTGGTTATCAAATTACTTAATACGTCATCCCTTTTACTCTGCTGTCACCAACATAGCCAAAAAATCATTTTGATCACAGGGCAAATAAGAAATATTTTCGTACAACACAGATTAAGGATAGGTAATAAAAATTAAATATAAGCCTTAAAACTGTGAACACTACAGCTATAAAAGGAACCATAAACGACAAATCGACAAAGAAATGTTTTAATGATTCGATAGAAATGCCACCTAAATGGTGTGAAATGAAGGTGTCATTGCTAGGGAAACATACAGGGTGTCCGCATGAAAATACCCTGATTTCAAATATTAATTGTAAGGAAACATATTATAGTAAAACTCCAGCTATCTTCTCCCTAACTGCGATTAGTCGAAGCCTAATCACAACGCGACATCGTGCTACCAGCGCTATGAAGAATTGGTTCTTCTGTTTTCTTTATAAAGAAATGCAATTCATAAATATCTTAATGGTCCCTAAATGCATATTTAATAAAACATCATAATGAGCTAGTTAAACTTTATTTCTATCAAAACAAAAATTCACCTATTAAACTGCTGAATTGCAATTAGATCAGGCATGCCTGTCACGAACATGTGCAGTGGAAAATGTGAGTGAATAAAAAACATGTAGAAGGAGCATATAATTTTTTGAAACTTTTAATAACCATTCAATACAATACAATATTAAGTAATTAATTCTTAGTAAAGCCTACTGGCAATTAACTTTAATTAAATTCAACACACTTAAAAAAAATGGTTATAAGGAGATTCCCCTAACACGAGGAAAACCCCTAGTAATGAAAAAAATAACTTATCCCTGATAGGGTTACGATAAGCAATATAAATTACCTAGAGGGTCTTTAATTAGTATTCGAATTATAGACCACCTCTATTATCCAGAAATTCTTTTAACATTAAAATTAGAATAGATTTACCAATTTAGCAATTTGATTTACTTGAGTTAATTTAACAATTGTCATATAACTTATGCGAGGCTGTAATTAAATAAATGGAGTCAACCAAATAACAATCAAAAGTCTTATGTTGATAAGATGCTTTCATTTGCTGGCCGCATTACAGAGAGCGGTTACGCAATGGCGTTAAATATCTTATTCCATCGGGCAAGGGAAGCTGCAAAGATAATTTACGCCTAATTAGTAAAGTCAGTGACGCCAGAACTTCAATGACTTTATACTAATACCAAATATCGCTTTCTAACAACTACTTTAGATATTATGAGTAAATGTGATACTTAAGCCTGTTAACTAAATAATGAATCGACATGCATTAAAATAAATCCCTATAATGACCTGAACAATTGGATTTAATAAATCTTAAAATGGTTAAACTACACCCCTCTAATTCTAACAATATTCGAGTAAGTTCAAAGAGCAAACGTTAGCAAACAATTATGGCTTAGAGGAGCTCAGAGTGGTAAGACCCATGCCTATATACATTAAACAGAAAGGGCATGACAATAACGTCTTAAAATAATAGAGGGAAAAGTGGCTTACCTCGAGATTAGGGCGAAGGCACTGAGACTCTTCCTTATGTAGCCTCTGAAGGACCAAGGGAAGACTCCAGCGACGATATCGCTAGTAGAGAAATTTGAGAGCTCTTCCTTTGACAGGAATGGCGCACAGTCGACAAGACAGAAGTCGAGGACCCACACTAGAGCAAAATGCAATCCGCTGAAAAACTCTGGAAGTCGTATCCAAGCCCAATGCACACGGCGTACCTTCAGGGAAGGATGATTTCTGTTCAGTCGGAGCGCACTCGTTTTCCTCCAAGAGCTCAATCGTACTCTCACAAATAAAGGTGGAAGTCACAGCTAACACTTTCTTCTCAATGAAAACTGACTGCGACACAGGAAGCTTGGTAGACTCGCAGAACGTAGCTGATGAAGCACTGCTTGAATTCTATGTAGAAATAATCTCGTAGTTCATATCTGGAGAACAAACTAATTCAAAAATATCATTAGACTTAGTAACACTAATATTGCTGTGGATAGACGGTACATTGCTGAGTTCGCACACAGAGTTAGTTTTCTTTCATTTAGATATTTAGCTGTTCTCTTTATGCTAGTACGTTCCTTAGGACTTATCTTCCAATGGAGTTCATTAGTATCCTTTTTTCTCTGCGAAGAACCAGGCGACCTTTCACCATGAATCTGCGGTTTACGATGACAATAAAGCAACTCTAAAAAAGTTTTGTTCAGTTTTCGTGATGGTATACTAATTGACTTTTTTTGGACTTCTAGTGAAGGCCTCTGTCATAGTCGGCAAAATACCAAGGATTCTGATGACAGCGTCGATCGCTTTCGCACCTGATTCATCTATTTATCAGCATGGAAAGCGAGCCGATGTAATACTCCTTGGTTCTAGGACAACTGCCACCTGGATAACCGCCACCTGGACTACTGCCACCCAGACAACTGCCATCCAGACAACCGCCACCTAGGACAGCCACCACCTAGGATAATTGCCACCTAGGACATTTGCTACCCAATAATAGCGATTAAGCATGGATTTTATTTTTTTTAAGTAACAATTGTTTTTTATAGATTTGGACATGCTAAACGTGAAAAACGTGGTCAAAAACGCGGCTACCTTCTAAATATTTATTAAATTTGATTTTAAAAACCCGAAATCCACGCTCTATTTGAAAGTGATTTATGATTGTTTTTCCTTACTTAACAGAAAAATTACCATGACCCATTCAGGATATAAAAAGGGAATCTGATAATTTGCCGAATACCTACATATTAATAGTTGCAGACCAGGGCCGTACCCAGAAATTTTTTCGGGGGGGCTGAGAGGGGCTGCCTCCATCCAAATTTACTTAGTTGACATGGTGGGAAATTTCGAGGGGGCTGCAGTTCCCTCAGCCCCCCCCTCCCCTCCCTGGGTATAGCCCGATGCAGACTTTTAAGAGGGATCCAGTCAAAATCTACACCAGTTAAAACCTCAGGTAAAAAACCCTCATTGTAAGGATGGAAGAAAGTGCAAAGGAGGAAAAAACCCAGATTAAAAGCACAAAAGAGGACATAACCCAGAAATGAAGCCTTAATGTTTCGAAACTGCAAAATGCCACTTCTGGCTTCTGTATCAGATTTAGTATGCAATAACGTTAAAACTTTTGACACTTTATTGCCAATTATTTTATATATAATATAGAAACCTGCCTTTAAATTATCTGTTTAATATTAGGCACATGCCAACATTAGAAATTTAAGAAAATAATATTTATAACATGCTGCTCTCATAATGAAGAGCATTGCAACTCGACAAAATAGCAATGTATATCTGATCTTATAAATAATTTTCTTATGCAGCTACATATCTCGAACGGCTTGTATAATTCAACCTCTACATTTATTTTCTAGCAATAGGCAGAATATTTATCAAAGTGTAATAAAAAAAATAACATTTAGACTTACTCAGAGCACTGCAGCATAAAAGGAGAAAATTTTCATATTTCGTGCTCACTAACACCTCCATTACACAATACCGCAGTCCAGAACGGGAAAAAACAATTCAAAACACAGCAGAAGATACTCCTGCTTTCGATGTCTTAATTATTTATAAATGGAATTAGGAAATATTATAGTATTTCAATAAAAATCCGACCCCTTAAAATCCCCCCCCCCCCCCCAGCGTCACTACGTCACTTTTGGCTGCGCCATTGCATTATGTCATAAACCTCGCTAAGAGAACAAAGGAAACTTGAACTTCGCGCCGCTGCTCGTAATAGGGGGAGCTAGTCACGTGGGTAACGCACGCGATAGCTGTTTGATGCTATCAAATGATGAGTTTACATTACAATTTGACATAAATTCAAATGAAAATTCATATAAAAATAACTTACAAACGTATTTTAAAAATTTCTTTACCGTTCTGTGGTGAAAAAACCACCTAAAATGTGGCTATTTTCATTTTTTGTGAACTTTCATATATAAATTCTGAAAACATTTTGAAACTGCGTATTTCATTTCTGTGACATTATTTAACGATTTCTATTATTTTTTCAAAATAAGTGAAATATATTATATGAAAATGAAATAAATGCTATAAACCAACAAACATCTCCGATTTGTTACAAAAGTTTTTGGTCCAAAAAGATCATTTATTAATTTACAAAAAAAAGTTTCCTGAGTTATAACAGAAATCACTTTTTCCTTCACAACATGCGTGGCGTAAGACGGTTAATGTTTTATTATTTTTTTAGACATTATACATCATTTTTATCGAATTATCTGAAAAAGGTGTTTTTTATCTAAATATACTGAAGATTTTTCCTTATTTGTAGGGAAGAACTTTTTAATTTTTTTTCTAATATTAATTTACCAAATTATTAATTGGCAATAGCATTGGCCATGAAATTTTTTGATGTTATAATTTATAATGTATTAAGAAATAACCTAAACTTTTAATAATCTATCCTAATATTATTATCATTAATAATTTGGTGTCAAAATTACGCAAAATCTTATATTTGATCTTTTTTGTTAAATTTTACTGTTCTCTAGGGATTAGAAAATTATTATATCATACACACTTTGAATCAAGAATTCGCCATGATCTGTTGGTTTATCATCATGGAGCACAATTTTCTAAAACACTTGCAAGATAGAATTATAAAATCAATGGTTACTGGAACACATTTGGAAAAAAACAGCTTATTAAATACTTATAAAGTTACAGATTTGATAGAATATTTGATTCTTATAGAAATTTTTTTTCAAAAAAATATTTAGTTAAAAGAGAAACTCAATATGGTTTAAGGAGACAATACAAATATGTAGTACCAAAAATTTCTAATTTATATGGTGCAAGAGAAAAAGAATATTATATCCCACAGCTTTTAACAGACTCCCAACATGGATATTACGTTTAATAACAAAAAGTGTTAAAAATTGTTTATTAATTTGGAAACATTACTTGTGATTATTAGAATTATTGTTGTTATTTGTTGTCTGTATTTGTATTTTGTATAAAGTTGAATTTGTTTTTGTATATTATTAAGTTTTTTTTGTTCTTGGTTATGTAACTTTTTGTCCCTAAAATTCCATACAAGCCTTATAGTAGGCTTCAGGATTTGGGCTATACATATGAATTGTTGAATTGTATAGAATTTTAAATTAATAAATAAATAAATAAATAAATAAATAAATAAATAAGCTTTGTTATTTTTACATTCTTGTATCAGATGCAAAAATAATTTTTGCTGTTTATATAATGTTAAATTACATGGGAGGGAGTATATGAATAAAAATCAATGGAATGAGAGGTCAAGATCAAGAGAGGAACCTATGACTTGTGTACACTCATCTCTGTAATATAGACCCATCTATTTATATTATTCTTTTATTTTTATAATAAAAAGACCCATCTATTTATATTATTCTTTTATTTTTTTAATAAAAAGACCCATCTATTTATATTTACAAAGTAAGACCTAAAATGTTTAAAGATGGCCCTGACATATGTTTTCATTTTCATTTATTAACATGTTGACGGCAATTCAACCATGTATTGTAAAGCGTCCATTAATATCATTAAGAAATACAATTCATTGTCCGAGTTATTTTTATATTTGCTCATAATGTGGTGGAACATCAAATTATTTCGAATGTATGAATAATTCCCGTAATAAGTACAATTAACTACATTAGAAAAATTTTTATTCAGTAAATAAAACATCTTTTAAAAATACAAGGGGAAAACTTCGGTAAATTCTCGGATAACTCGATAATAATGATCTAAAAATTATTAAAAAATTTATAAAAACTAAGGCTTCATTTCTAGTTTATATCCTCTTTAATGTTTTGACCACAGCTTTTATCTCTGGGGGTTTTGTATCTGTGCTTTACCCCTTTACTTATCTTGCTTTACTCTGGCAGTTTTTTACTTGAATTCTCTTTTCTTCCCTTGCACTTTGGGGGTTTTATATTCTTACACCCCCCCCTCACTTACAATCCCCCATTTAAAATCCGCTTTCTCCTAAATATTTTTTATTAAACTTGATGAAAATTATTTTAAATGCAATTAATTTTTTTTTCAAAATTTATACAAAATTAAATTCTGTGAATTATAATTCCAACAAGTTTCTTCAGCATTGTTCAGTTAATGATAATAAAGCATGTTTATTATGATAGTCGAAATATTTTTTATTCCGACTCTTTATCTAAATGATGAAGTTACAGCACAAATGAATGTGTAAAACTCCATTGGCAATTTTTCGAAATCTCTTCAAATTAGTCTGTTTTCCTACATAGAGTTAACTTGTATGCAATAAATTTTATGTAATTGAAAATTAGGAATGGATTTTAATGAAGAAGTCACCACAAAAAGGCACAATCGAATAGCTTTTTTAAAATCATCGAATGGAATAATTGGGAAGGGTGGAGATTCGAATGTTGTGACTCCACCCTCCCCCCCACCCCGAAGATTTTATTTTCTTTATAAGTATTTACTTTATTTTTATTTCCCCCAAGGTTTTTTTGTTTAAAACTTCGTTCAAAATCTAAATTATAACATTTTCTTGAATTAGAGTGCTTGTGTGAGGGATTTTGGGTAGCAGTTGTCCTAGGTGGTAATTATCCTAGATGGCAACAGTCCTAAGTGGCAGTTGTCCTAGGTAGCAGTTGTTGGGGTGGCAGTTGTCCGGATACCGTACTCATTGTCAGTTACGTAAAAGGGAGCCACGTCGACGGAGCTTGCGTGGACGAGACGAAAATGAGAGAGCTCGAGAGGAAGCGAAAGAGCAGGAGAATGGAGGTTCGAGAAAAACTGGAGAGAAAGAGAGTAAACCGTCGAGAAATGCTACAGGGCGAATTTTTTTTAATATTGCAATAAGTTATGCAACTGGAGACGAGAGGATTCCAGCGACCCCGGGCATAGAGGACAGTTGCAAGCGACTGCGAAGCAGGAGGTTCGTTAATGAAAACCTCGCTAAAACGACAGCATGCGTCGGAAGAAACTCTCAGGTGAGCGTGTACCACTATAACAGTTTCTCCTTGAGTGCCGCTTATAGACTAAGAGACTGGAATGCCTCTTCAGCTGTGAGCCATATTGTGAAGGCAAACTTTCAAGTATTTTCTTCTGCCGGATTGGCAAAAATGCTTTCCTCGAACTCTGTACATATGAAATAGGATACACAGCTCATATTCAAGGACTCTGGCCTTTGGACTCGAGCCTTATATTTCTAAACAAATGGAATTTACATTTCCAATTTTATTGTATCCGGAAAAGGTAACATTTCTCCATTAATCTGTCATCAAACAACATAGGCCGTCCAAAGAATGCAGTAGTCTTATTCATGCCAGTAACAGTGCTTATTATTAGTTTATGTCTTGCATCAAACAACAACCTGGAAAATTCGTCGAGCCAATTTCATGTATTCCATTGTTTTCACGGTAATAAGGCGCTGTTAAGTGGTCATATGCATTCACCGATGTGTGTGTGTGTGTGTATGTGTTTGTGTGCTCTGCCTAAAGGTATTTTCCTCAGCAAAGGTTACTCAACTACGGAGTACTTGTTTACAATACGTTAGAATTTATTGTATACTGAACAGTGCTTCGTTCTTGTGCTCGAGAGTCAGTGAATCAATTTGGTGCTACGAGTTGTGGTGCTCTTTACGTGCTCATGTATAATGTGCACGTTATTAAAGTGTGCTAATTATTTATGGTGATTTGATTAATTTAATAGTTAAGCACCTTAGTAATTAAGATATACAGATAAACTATCTAGTATCTGCATCATATTTCATCCAATTTATCTGATCTTTACTGTTATTTATATTCTAATATCAAATAAATATTTATCATCTACTAAGTTACATTAGTCCACCTTATGTCAATGTTAATTCCACTGCATACTCTCATATTCAGCATAATTTACACATGACATAAGGCAGTGCGTGGCAGCAGATTAGGTTAGTGACGACGTATTTTCATCCCAACCTGGTATTTATCTAAGCTGAAGTGATTTTTTTCCTTGTGTGGTGTTCAGTGCCTACTGTTTTAGAGTAATACATCGAGGTTGTGGTGGTGTGTTGTGCTTCCAGTTGAAGTGTCAAAAACAAAAGTTTAATAGTGAATCAATAGAACTAGTGCTTTCTACAATAATATTTATTTCTTCAATATTTAAAATTAATTAACAAAAAGACTTCTTATTCTCCACTAAACCTTAGATAAATTAATTACAAACCATTCTCTGTGCATTATCCTATTTCTCCAATTTGTATCGCTCTACACCGGCTGATTATAATTAAATTTCTCCACTTCTGCGCGGCGTTATTGCACGGATAGTGATGGAACTGTTGTGCCAAGCAGAGCGTGGGTAAGAGAATTCCAATGAAAATATTATAGTGCATATAGGTGACACCACTGGAAAAATGGCGCTGCGAGATCATATGCAGATGGTAGTAATGCATTACTGGAATGCTGTTAGAGAGACTGTTCAATGTGCACAGCGTGCAATGACATGCTGGAAATGCAGAACAGCGTGTTCAACACGAATTCTCTCCTGTGAATGGCTGGTTTGGTTTGTTTTTTTTTGGTATTTACGTCCTTTTCATCTGCCATGGTCATTTCAGGATGGCGTTATAGGGGCCGAAAATTTTGCCTCACAAGGGTTCTTTAACGTGCAGCTGGCAAACGACTACACGGGACCAATGGCTTTACTTCCCTTCCGAAGGAAGTGCGTGATCTCAAGATTTTCCCCCTGAAAAAATCCTCGTCGTCCTCGGCCAGGGTCGAACTCGCGTCCTCGGGCATCAGAGGCGATCACGCAACCCCTGAGCCACCGACACCGATACCTGTGAATGGTGAATGATATATTATTTGAATAAAAAAGGAAGGAAAAGTAATATTTCCTGATGTTTGGAGTATGAGCTCCAGTTTATATATAGTATTTATTATGAATGATGATGGCTTCAGTTCAGGCATGGTCCTTATGCCTCCATAATAAACACTATCATTTAAGGTTCCCCACAGCCAGAAGTCACATGGAATAAAGTCTGATTAATGAACTTCCAGATGGCCTATTTCTAAGTTTATTTTTTATCACTGACAAAGTTGAAAATGCTGTTTCCACCTCCGCATTTGACAAACTAATGCACCAAAAAAGCTAAATCTTGGGTTTCAGGCTGAATCTTTATCACTAGTAACTTCAACTCAAAATGGCCCAGTGTCGACAGAACACTGGGCGACCCATGTGCAGTGTCGTGCATATACAGGGTTGCACACATGCGAGTTGCACCATCTTGCATGAAGACTGTTATCTGTAAACAACCGCGTTCCTGCAGTGCTCTGCAGATTGGTTTTTCACAGATGCATTGCGCTTTTGCTTACAACGCCACTTTTCTCCCGTGGTGGCAAACGTATGCATTAATGAATTTTCCGTTGGTATTCTCTTCCCCATACGCTGTATAGCCTATATACAAAATTTCATAACGTGTCTGCAGCCCGCGCAGAAGTGGGGAACTTTAATTAAACCATCTAGTAATCACATTTGGTGCACTACAGTTAAAATTGGTAGCTGTGGCTCTATTATCGGCCTCCATGGTCAGATATGCTGTGTCACGTGATTCGGGAAATCGTCAACAGAAAACGATGATTTTTTTATGGAAGCAAAACTCCCAGCATGGCTGTTAGGAAAAGAAAAGAAAAGACGGGGCAGGAAAGGAGTAGAAGGAAAAGGGTGAGTGCTAGAGGTAGATGCGAGGAAGTAGGCAAGGTGGACACAAGGGATGAAGATGTGGCAGATAGAAAAGCCGAGGGGAAATTAAAGGATGGAAGAATGCGAAAGGGGAGACCAGCGCAAGTGAAAGATAAGGAGGTTGGCGAGCGAGAAGCCTGAAAGGAGCACGTCAAAGGTTAGGGCTATGAAACTTCACAAGGCGAGTACGTCGGAACAAGTCTGCTCTATTGTCAGCGCGTGTGCCGAGCATGATACGGCGAAGGCAGGTAACTTGCATGAACATTCTTCCTATGTTAATGGAGACCATTTTCCCTTAGTCTGGATGAACTGTCTGCTTGTAAATGTCAGCCAATTCAATACAACTGTAAGTGCGTTGCAAAGATCCTCCGTTTTGAAATACAAGAGTATGTTCAGACAATTCCTTGAGGGTTTGTCGGATTTCGTTAATGGAGGAAGCAGCTATGTAAGGCGACGATAAATGTCACATGATAAGTTTATAAATGTCAAAGCTTTAGCTGCCGAGGAGGCTCATAGGAGCTCCGAGGTGGAATTTTTGAGATAGAATAAAAGTCTCGTCTTTGCATGAAGATGCAAAAGAGCAAGGCAAGAATGAGATCCATAAAAGGAGAGTCGAGTGGATCACTGAAGAAAAGGACGATTCGATTTCTGTGAGCATTGGACATAGGAGGTTAGCCAAGTCTAGCGTAATCAGAGGAGAAGATGGTTCACGTACAAGCTATTGAGTCTAGAGAAAACCAGAGATATGGGAGAATCGAGGACATTCTAATGCGGAGAATGATTTCATGCCATGGAAGGGCAATCTGTTTGGCTCCACGCCACGTCGTATAGCAGCACTTCTTGCAGCGTATGGTTGCTACCACAAATATTGATTTCACGAACTTAATATTGTTTTTTTGCTTTGAAACTGTAATAATTTATTTGTACCAATACAAGTCGTTCAGGTATTAAATTTTATTTAATTCTGATGATTCCTTCATGGTGATGCAATTTTAACAAACATGAGTTAATAAGAAACATTTTAACTGATGCTTGTTATTATTTGCTAAAACAAACATGTTTGTATCATAAAATTCATAGGAGGGTCAGATAAAAAGAAGTCTAAATTAACACAAAACACGTTTGATAAATAGAAAATTAAAATTTTTTACTTTCCTTTATTTAATGGTTCAACCAATGCTAAGTTACGGGTTTAACTAATATTAAGTAATCCAAACTTTGTGATATCTGCTAAAGCAGTTGATCTGACATGATGTAAAATAGTTGGCAGCTTAATCAGGTCTTCAAGCATCCTGTCTGCTGTTTCAATTTCTTTCAAGTTTTCAAACTGTGCAATTGTTGACGGCAATTTAAGAGTTTGCTACCATCAGAAAAACACCCCTCCCCCACCAAAAATAAAAATGGTTATTCAAGATTAGTATTTTAGATATTAAATGTCTGAACAAAATCTCTCATCTTTGAACTGAGCACCTCACTTCTATCATTCTCGATGATCTGAGAGCATTGAGCACCTTGCCGCATGTGCGCGCTGCCACTCAGAAATGACATCATCTTCTGGACCGTAGCTAACAAGAAAGACAGGCTCCGGCGTGTAAAAGCAATACCGCCGAGAGAGAAAGCCTGATCACGGAAAAATCCAACATTGTTACGTCACCTATGGTAGGGACAATTTCGGGCTTATTATTGGTAGAAATATGATTAACAATACCCTACCGTAGGTGATGAAACAATGTATGACGTTTCTGTGTGCACGTTTTCTCTCTAGGTGGTATTGTTCAGATCCACTCAGATCTGAGTTGCCGAATACGCCTATTGTGTCACATATTACGTCATTCAGACTGGATACGTCACACGCGTTTATGTGGTGCTTAACCCCTCTGGTATTTCTCAGAGAAGAAACGGAAAAACGTCGTCAACAATATCATACTATCCTACACAACACTGTCTTTATATACTTTAATCGGAAAAAAATTTTGAAACAGACTGAAGATCGAGGGGGTACATTGTCCACAATTGTCCACAATTTTTAGCATTCTACACTTTCATCAAAGGATGGTATGTAAACAAAAATTTTATGTACAGTCGGGTGCAAAATGGTTTAGACTTAAGTTATAGTTGAGCACGTGAATAGCACATTATTCCAAGCATATATCTGCTACCCTATTTTCATTCAGAAGGGACAGGTCCAGTCTAATCTGCCTTGACTCTCGGTAAAAGTACCTGCAACCAGTCAACATCCGATAAGCTAAGTTTCTAAGTAGCAGGTAAAAACATTTTTGCACCCGACTGTACATAAAACACGGCGATTACAATCAAAAGTATTCAAAATTACTATTATTTATAAAAAAAAATACAAGCAATTACAATATACTGGCCTAATTAAGAATTATGATAATCAGAGGCATAACTAGGGGAGTTCGGACGAACCCACCTTTTATTTCCCTGATCTGTTTAAATTCATTTGTTTTGTTTGTTTCTACTAAAAAACTATTCTATATTTTATACCCCCCCCCCCCACCGAATCACCCATGTAAAATACTGGTTAGGCCCCTGAAAATGCATACCCTCTTTTCCCACAACATACAATAAAACAAATAAAATTAATAAATAATTAATCACCTAAATACCGTATTTCGTTTAACATGTTATCAACTTTCAATAGGGTGTAAAATTAAACAAAAAGAGGGTATTTATCAACTTGAATTTTGTTACTGA
>JAHWFO010092500.1:551852-577150 GCA_023313115.1 Rhysida immarginata
TACATAGAAAGCGATAGTTTTTGTAATGTAAGACGAGGTATTTACTTCAACTCCTTTATTCTCATAGAAACTTGAAATATCGGTGTAATTATCTGATGGATAGTATCAAAAAATCATATACACTACCCTATCAAAAGTCATGGAACACAATCACTATAATCATATTTTAGTATCTTGTTGGTCCAGATTTTGCTGCTATCACAGCTTCTACTCTCTGGGGCATACTGTCCACAAGTTTTTGATACGTTTCGATAGGTAATTTTCGCGATTCTGCCATAAGTGTCTTGGACAGTTCAGTTCGGTCACGGATTTCGTGAGTTCCGCACATGCACGCAATCGACGTTCCATCACGTCCCACAGATGTTCGATGTGGTTCAGATCGCGGCTCTGGGCAGGCCAGTCAAGTTCTCGAACCCCTTTTTCATCAAACCATGTGCCCACAGCCCTTGCTTTATGGCAAGGTGCATTATCGTGCTGACACAGAAAAGGGCCATTGCCAAAGTGCTGCCAGAGATTTGGGAGTGCTGCCTTGTCCAGAATGTCTTGGTAACGCTCTGCGTTTAGATGTCCGTCCACAGACACGATTGCACCCAACCCACACCAATAAAAGCACCCCCACACAATCACCGACCCTCCACCGAACTTCACCGTCGGCAAAACACAGCTTGGCAGATAACGTTCGCCATACCCAAACCCGTCCATCCGATTGCCAGATGGTGTAGCGGGACTCATCATTCCATTCAACCATTCGCCATTGATCCAGAGTCCAATGTCGTCGGCCTTTGCACCATTGCAATCTCCTTGCTGCATTGCTGGTGCTGATGTGAGGTTTGTGGGTAGCTGCTCTGCCATAAAAATCCACTGCATGCAGTTCCCTGTGAACAGTCAGTGTGCTCACAGTTGTTCCCGTCGACTCTATGAACGATCTTGTCAGTCCATCAAGCAAAGTGTGATGGTTTGCAGTGACCACTTTACGAAGAGCCCTTGGGTCTCTGGCCGACATGATCTTGGGTCTTCCAGTCCTAGGCGGAACACTTGTGATGCATTTCTCTTTCCATGCCCGGATGACGTTGTGAACGGTCGATTTCAGGATGTTTAGGAGGGTTGACGTCTCTTTAACAGTTTGGCTGCGAGATGCACCCAACAATTGTACCTCTTTGGAAGTCTGAAAGCTCTTTATTTTGAGACATTCTTACAGCATTCACGCAAGCATCATCTCATAAAAGCATACTCTCTGTTATGTAGTGCTGGGAAGAATGCCAATAGTGAAATTGCAAAGGAATGACTATTTTCATGCAAATCAGGGTTGCCCCATGACTTTTGATAGGGTAGTGTATATCGATAATTGATAGCAGATTACAGCGGGATTGGTTCACACAAAAAACATGAAAGACACCCCCTGCACATTCCATTCACACTGGATCTGAACATTTGTCTTATGGCTAAAGTGATGGCTGATGTCACAGGTGAACTCGTTGAACAAAGGGACTGTTGTTGATTAATTTATGAGGGTGGGGTTCTTTATACAATGGGTTGTAATTTATTAATTACCGTTTATTACCTTTAATTGGGAGGCTATGATTTGGGTGTGGTCTTTTGATCGGGATCCCATCCTTGGGTGTGGTCACTCTCCTGGCTAATGACGTCTTGTTGTTTAATCACGGGATTGAGGCCGTGTACATGTGTCCAATGACTGTAAATTAATTTTTGGTTCAGATGGGGCATGTGTCCCGTATAGCATAACGTGGGTCCTGTTTCTCAGAGCAAAAGGGGTCTTAAATGAATTTTCTCACTAAGACTTATTCCTTTGATTTTCTTTATGTACCCCTTATGGCAGCAATGTTAAGTGTACTGGACCCTCACAATGTGTGCTTATTTATTAATATCATTTGTATCTAGGTCACCCAAGGATCTTTACATGCACCTTTAATTACGTACTTTTGTTTCAAGGCATATGAGATAGTGAATTAGATGCGTCATTACTGACCTTGCAAAGTTTATAAATACATTTGCATACAACAAACGATTTTATTTTTATTTTAAATACAGGCAATGGATGAAGCAATTTCTAACCATAGAGACCTGGCTGGGTTCGGAGGTGCTTGGTTTAGCTATACAAACAAACCATTCTGAAAAAGAGACCCGCAAATGGTTTCAGAGGTGTCTCATCTTACACACTACATAACCCTGATCAACATTACTATCTACACAAACGTATGCGAGTTTTTTCTCCATTCGAGCAATTTCAAGTAGGTCTGGTTGACCTAATGAGTCCCTCAAAACAGAATGACGGGTATAAATTTCTTCTTACCTGCATTTATGTTTTCGCTCGATTTGGTTGGGTTGCCCCACTAAAAATGAACACAAGGCTGGAGGTTCAGAAAGCCTTTCAAAAATTTTCACTGATGGTCAGGTACTCTAAAAGTGAACAGTGATAAAGGGAAGTAGTTTTTAAATAAATATGTTCAAGGTTATTTTAAGGAACTCAACATTCATTCTTTGCTACAGAATCCAATTTGAAAGCTGCAGTGGTGGAGAGATGTAACCATACTTTAAAAACACGAATGAAGGTATAATCCTCATCAGATAAGTTAAAAGTCGACCTTGAAGGGTTATGGATTATTCTATTGCTAAAATGGGAGGCAAGAGGATGGAAAAAATCTGATGTAGTGCAGGGAAGTACTAGTACTACCGTAAAATCTTGAATACACGCCGGGTATTCAAATACATTCCGGTCTCAAATAAACGCCGGTTCTCAAATAAGCGTCGGGTCTTTTTCGGGTCATCGATATAAATTCCAGCATTTTTCCTCACTTTCAGATTAAACGTTTTTCCATTCAAATTAGTTTTTTGTTACTTCATTTATATTTTATTTCATTTTATGTACCAGTAAATCACTTCTTATGCTCAGTGGTTAACTAAATGTGCAGGTGAACATGGAATCTGGGAAAAGAAAATCATACAATTTAAACTAAAAGCCATTATATATATAAATTCAAACTAAATATATTGCTGAAATTGCGCGATTTTATGCGGGATTCAGAAACCATTACCTTGCAAGAGATCAAAGATGATGAAGAACTTTATAATAATGAGGCAGTTATCTCCAGTGAATCCAAACCAAAAGATCATATTATCTAATTATTAATATCTAGTTTTAATAAAAAACATTTTTTTATAAAATTGTAATTCAAAACTTTGTCGTATTTATTTCGGGAAAACCGGGAAAAGTCAGGGAATTTTACGCAGTCGTTTTGGGACACCCACTTACATCCTGTTATTGGGAATAGCCCTTAACGCCGGGTCTCAAATAAACGTCGGGTCTCGATTAATCGCCGGGGGTGTCCGGACCATTGAAACAAATAGACGCCCGGGCGTGTATTCAAGATTTTACGGTACATCAGATTTTTTTCCATCCTCTTGCCTCCCATTTTACCAATAGAATAATCCAAAACCTTTAAGGTCGAGGTTTAACTTATTGACATCTTTCCTGATCTTGTGCTAAGCTACAACAACTGTGTTCACAGATCACTGGGCATAGCTCCATCTGAGTTTAATGATCGAAATGTCCCAGCTCTGTGGTTCAAACTGCGGAGTTATTAAACATTAGCTCTGCAGACAGTTCCGAGGCTACAAATTGGAGATTAGTACAATAGCAGCCAAGAATTTTTTCGATGATGAATAGAAAAATTCTTGAAAAATGAGTATATTTTAGAGCCCCCTGTTGATAATTGATATGTGTGTTGTTTTTATTTTTGTCAGCGATTTTTCCTGACAGCTATTTGTTGCCATATACGAGATGCGAGCTTATTTATTGTACAAAATTGTGGAATGATCAATATTAGCTAAGGATATTGGGGAGTGGTGGACAATTGTGGCTTGGTTGTTGATGTTCCCATGGGAGATAGTCAGTTTTTTTTTGGAATACTGATGGCGTCGAGTGAGTTGGACATTTTTTGACTGCTTCGGCTGTAGAAAGGATGGGGTCCTTTATGCCGAATGGCAATTTAGTGTTTCTGGTCAAAATGGTTGACCATTAAACAGATTTACTGGTGGCAAAAAATTTGTCGCATATTGATATGGACAGACCGGAAAAGTTTAATGATATTATGTTTGAAGAAGTTAAGATTTTATGCTGAGAAGCCTCTGCATTGTAGTCTGGAATAAAGTTACTGACGTTTTTCTCCCTGGACTAGGTTTTCTTTGGAAGTAAAGTGACTTCTGAGCGAGGAGCCGATGAATGACTCTCTTCTGTTCAAACACCGTGAAATTGTTGCAGGCTGTCAAGTAGTTTCATGAGCTATGAGGAATCCTTCAATTACTAACACTTCCTTCCTTATTCTTTCTCCTTTCCTTTCCTCACTCTTAATAGGAGAACCTTAGTTTCAAGCAGAGTAAATTGGGTCCACGTCTAAGGATTTTTCTTGACTGTGCAAATGAGGTGTGCTGCCATGATGAAAACTGTTGGTGAATGTGCTGAAGAAAATCAATTGAGATAATATGACGTTTTCTTGCTGTTTATTATACCCTGCATCTGTGGCTGGCAGCAATCTGCGTATATGACGACTAAATTTACGCTCAATTAGAAACAAGGGTCTGTGCAGATGTCAAGTTTGCAGTGCAATGGGCATAAAGACTGATATGAAATGTACCCATAGCGGCGACCCCTTAGTCCCCCCGTATGGGTTACATTTTGTTTTTGACGGTAACAACCTTCGCAACTGCCTGCCCATTGTCTTTGGACGTGTTGCGTCGTTTTGTGGAGCAAATTTTTGATTGTAATTGAAAGCCAAAAAATCGAAGAATACTTGTAAAGACTATGATTCTAAACTGTAGTGTTAATGAACAAGTTAAGGACAATTTAATTACGTGAATACTCTCTTGGACGTTTTTTAGACATGGACCCCGAAAAACTTAACCCTCTAATTGCGACCCTTTATCAGCAGAGATGCCCAGCAAATCTTATACATGAGAGGGCACTTCATGAAGTAGCAACTCGCATAGGAATAGCGCAGTGTCTTCCAGAAGTTGACCGTCGCAGAGTGGTTGAACAAAGATTACAGCAGCTGCGCACTCAGGATGTCGTCATCCCTGAAATTGTGCTATGGGTGACGACCAACATAGATGAATTCGTAGATGGAAGATTGGCGAGATACACCCTATCAGCAGATCCCCTTCTGTGGAATAAGATCATTGATTGTCTTGAAGCACAGACACAAGCCTTCAGGAACCTCATGGTTGACCAAAGCAGAGAATGCGCCTAAATTTGATGGGTACATTGATTTTGAAACCTACATTGACA
Organism: Rhysida immarginata; assembly: GCA_023313115.1. Lineage (NCBI taxonomy): Eukaryota > Metazoa > Arthropoda > Chilopoda > Scolopendromorpha > Scolopendridae > Rhysida > Rhysida immarginata. The sequence continues at coordinate 557,155 of JAHWFO010092500.1, forward strand.
CTTCAGAAACGAACTACCTAGGCAGGCCTAAAAGAGAATTTTTCCCCAACTGGTGGAATCACATTTTGCTGACTGGGTATGGTAGATTACTGATGAGGCTCCCAATTGGACGAAGTTAAACCCTGTTTGCCTCAACACTCTGGCCAAAAGAAAACTGATATTGCTCGGCAGAAGGAACTATTCGGCTGTCCACAGGGAAAACATGAGTTTTATCCAGTTCTTTACAGAACTAAAGGCAGCAAATCGGGTGCTACAACCACCTTTCTCAGAAGGTGAGTTGGTGACCCTCGCCAAAGAGAATATGACTGACTTTTTGAAGCAAAGAGTCCCGAAGCTTATGACTAGGGCAGAAAAAGAGTTATTGATAGTATGTGCTGAGTGGGATCGGATTCCAGTGCCATTATCCAGGAAATGTGTAGAGAAGGAAGGAACCAAAGAGAAATCCCCTGCTTGTGAACGATCCGACAAAGCTAATCAGGAGAATCCAGTTTGTTCCAGGTGCTTCGATAGGGGCAACTGGCATGCTGACACCTTGTTGGGCACCAGTCAACGAAACTAGGCACCAGCCGCTTTGCCCAGTATGGTTCGTGCATAACACGTGATGACCAAACAGTCCCTTGAAAGTTGATTGTTATCCTCTGTAAATTTTATAATACTTATTTGAAACAATTTATTGCTTAGATTGCGTGTTTTATAAATGAACATCGATAAAGTTTCCTTTTTGTGAAGAATAAGGATTTGTGCTTCAATACTGAGATATAACAATTAGAGATTAACTGAACGTTAGTGAATGCTGAAAGTCAACGATTTGAGCCTTTTAAATTGTGACAACCCCTATAAAATAAAATAATGATGAAAAAAAAATAGGAAGAATTTACATGGAAAATTTTTTTAGATATAAGTGATAATTGATGTGCGTGTTGTTTTTATTTTCGTCAGTGATTTTTCCCGACAAGTGATTGTTTCCATATATGAGATGCGAGCTTGTTTAGCGCACGAAATGTTGGAATGGTCAACAATGGCAAAGGACAGTTGTTGTTGCTTATTGTTGACATTCCTATGGGAGATAGTCAGGTTTTTTGGAATGCTGATGGGGTCGAGAGAGTTGGAAATTTTTTGACTGCTTTGGCTGAAGAAATGATGAGGTTGTTTATGCCAAATGGGAGTTTAGATTTTCTGATCAAAATGGTTGACCACTACATAGATTTACTGGTGGCCAAAAAGTTTGCCACATATTGGTATGGATAATCCGGAAAAGTTTAATGATATTACGTTTGAAGAAGTTAAATAAGATTTTATGCTGAGAAGCATCTGCTTTGTAGTTTAGAATTGAGTTATCGAGGTTTTTCTTCCTGGACTAGGTTTTCTTTAGATGTAAAGTGAATTCTGAGTGAGGAGTACACATTCAGCTTGCTTGGATAATACGGCAAAGCAATACCTCCTCTTCTTGATGAAACTAACCTTGACATATTCAAATTATTTTGTCCTTCCCAATTTTGGTGATTTTAAACATTTTGAATGTTTCTATAATATTACATTGTTTAGTTTTTGAACTATGTTATTATAAGAAATTACGAGGGGAGATCAAAAAGTAAGATGCACTTTCACAGTATGGCCATTTATTAAACCACCTATACAAAAGCAACACGACTATAGCAGCATACAATGTAGGTTCACTTTTCCACATAGTCCCCAAGAGACCCTAAACATTTATCCGAACGATCAACCAACTTTTCGATTCCGGATGCATAGAAATCTCCTCCAGCGTTTTGTAACCACACGGTGACAGCTGCTTTTACCCCCCATCGATTCGAAATCGTTGTCCACCGACTTCCGTTTTGAGCTTACCAAAAAGATGAAAGCCGTATGGCGCTAAGTCGGGACTGTATGGAGGATGTTGCCAAACCTCCCACTTGAATCGCTGCAGCAGTTCGCAAGTTTGGTGGGCCTTGTGAGCTGTTGCTATCGTGCAACAAAATCACACCGGCACTCAATTTCCCCTGGTGCTTCTCTTTAATTGCTTTACGCAACCAGTTCAACGTTTGGCCCATAGAAATCGTATTGCTGCTCGCACCTCAAGTTTGGAGTGGACATCCAATTGACGCGCCATTGCTTTTAGCCCGACGTCTGCGCAGTTAATGTCCCTTTCTCCACTTTGCCCAAGATTGCGACGCACAGTGCGCTCCTGCGGCGAGTTAGTGCAACTTATTTTTTGATCTCCCCTCGTATAACTGTTATTTTGTTGTTGATTCATCATTACAATTAGCTAATCAAAAATGTAATGTTTTCTACCTAGGAGAAATTTTAATAAAAGCAGTCGTTTTTACCATCTGTACAGTGTTCAATTAGTTATCTGGGATGCATACAGCAAGGTGATCTTTGACAAAATAAAACACATGGTCTGTTTAAAAATGTTATGAGTATCCAGACCATAAGGTAAGATAAGTCTTTATTTGCTTTGTGTCGTGCCAAGGGGGGGGGGGGAGGTTCTATTATTATGGGGGTCCCAAAATGTAACCTTCTCACTCACCTTGACACGATCACGGGTTCTTGGGACCTGTTACGGATTTAGCCGCGACACATTTTGGAATAAATGCCATTACACCAAGAGTTATGTTGCCATTATTTATTGGTTATCTTGTAAATTACTACTACCATTTATACACAAATCAGTACATTATATTTACTAGGGGCCCCTGCTAAATTAATCTGTATCCTATTCCTAATCATACATTCCTCGTTCCCTTGGCAGTGTACTCTCACTTCTGATCTGCCTGTGGCTTTGCAAGGTTCGCTCTTAAATAAATGATATTGTCATTACACGTGTATGCATAACACTGGTGCCCCAGAGCCTGTTAATGGAATGAGATTGCGTTCCCTTGTGACATATTAAGGACCATTGACGTATATGAAAACGTCGAGTGCACCTTTTTTTGAACAACTAGAAGGGAGGCCACATTAACCCTTCCTGTTAAGCTTAGACCAACAATCACCATTCCTATTATTTCTACTCATGTGGAGGACCAGTGCTAAAAATGCCAAAACAATACCCAATTTACATTTCCCAACTTAATTATTAACAGCTGATCCCTTGTGCCACCTTACACTCAGAACATATTTTACTAACTAGTAAAAGGTAACTAATATTCCAAAACAAATGGGATTCCATAAGGAATATATCTCTTCAGTTCATTTAAAACTGAGCTCATTCTTGGTGTCTAATTCCTCAGCTATCCTTCTGGATTCTTCTAATTGGGCTATATTCGCTAGTTCAATTGTTCGAAGGCACGAATTTACTTCGCCAACATTCCCAGGGTCCCGTCAAAATATAAATATTTCAACACTCACCAATCTTCTCTTCTTAACGCCCCACGCCGACGACAGTTGGTTATTTCCGCTTCACTGCAACACACGTAGGGGCAGATCGATCTTGGCTACTGTTGAACATTGGACCAAATATTGTTAACGTTCCTTAAACGATCAAAGTTGCTCTTGACAACCACAAAGTCTGGTTCCATTTGCCTTTAAACTGTTTATTTCTTTTTGTTAATAATATTACCGAACTTGTTTTTATGAGGGAAGAGAAAACCATAAGTAAACGTTAAGCTAACTAAAATAGGCCTAACTGCCATGTTTTTTCGCGACTCTCTTGAATGTCACCGTCCTTCTCCAAGACAGAAGTTATTTCTCATCTTACTCATTTACATTTTTTTTATTCCAAAAAAAAAACTTTAAATCGCAACAATCTCCTAATGAGTTAGCATCACTGAGATTCTGGGAATTTCCTCTCACCCAACAATGCTAACCCAAAAAGGAAACTTATTGTTACCGATAACTTTTAAAAGTACGTTAAAAAAAATGTATCTTATTATTATAAACACGGCAAAAAAAATAATATTCATTATAAATACACAAAAAAAAACTTTGGATTACTTACTAAAAAAAATAATGAAAATAATAAAAATAAAAAAATTAATGAAAATAATGAAAATAAAAAAAATTATGAAAATAATAGCAACAACAAAAAAAATAATAAAACTAAAACCACTGACATCACATGTCACAGCTTAAGATAAGTCTGCTTCAGGGCTTTTAGGGACTAAAGGACTCGGACAGAACTAAACCTATCACTCTACGAGACAGACCCTTTGCCTTTATTCGCCTTTGATAGTTAAGGCGAAAATTTACCCCCAATTAGAAACAAGGGTTTGTGCAGATGTCAAGTTTGCAGTGCTTACCGAATTCGGCTGGACCGCTTATCCATCGACGAGAGGACGAATGTGTGGACGAGGAGGCCACAACTTGGACCTTCGTGAGACCATGGGGAATAGTCGCCTTTTTGGAAGAAGATTTAGGTGCCTATTACAAAATACAGAAGTAAGCTGGCTCACATTACTGTAAACTATAGGCTCTCTTATAATGATAATGGCTGCATCTCTTCCGCGCCGTGTCTCTAGCATAATTTTCCGTAGGTGCAACACTGATGCTACTATTTTTACTATCTTCCAGGACCAGCATCGGCTGTTCCTGTACCTAAACGCAAAGCGTCGCTGCTTTCTGGGGAAGAGTGTCCCATTTAGCAGTGCCAAGCATTCAAGACCTTCGAATCAATCGCCAGAAATATTTGAACTGTAATTTAATAGTTAAACATTCCTTACTATTCACGCATTAAGCGCATACTGTCCATTTACTATTGCAAATGAACTTAGTCGGCACATACTTATAATCTCGTTTACAAACGAGCAATATTTGTAATCTTGTGCCATTGTTTAGCTCAGTATTAGTCTTAATATCGCCCGAAAGGGCATTCTAATAGTACACGGGCGTTTAGCTCGTTATGCGTAAATCCTCGTGTTAGAGGATACGCAAGTCATCCTGTTGGGGATTCCTCTTAGTTTATTTATTACATTTTACATGTGTAATTATCCAATTCATTTTCTTAATAAATATTTAATAATATGACTACACTGCTGTCTTTCTTTCAACTTGTAAGTTTTTTCCATTGCACTGCTAAAATATCTGTGATAGCTTTGTAGCCATATTATTCTTTACCCTTCTGTTAGCAGAGCTTTCCTTCTCACGGACAGGTGGGCATTCAGGCCTTTTCAAAAAAAATATCTAAATACATTATTTGTATACAAATTTCCTGGCTGACTTGCACTGTGCGAGTACGCTTAGTTATTTTTTTCTTTACGTAGTGACCTTGATTGTGGAGAATAGCAAGTAGTTGAGCTTTACATTAAGGCCTTTTCTGCTAACATTCAGAATGCCTTTCAAGAAAAGGCACCAAACGCATTAAATGTCGCAATGCAATATAAAGAGGCCCTGCATGGCCAAACGAAGCCTAGAGAAGTAGAGTTCCGAGATAAAGCATAAGCTACCAGTGATAAGCAGCCTAAGAAGGCTAAATACAAAGGGGCGCGCCCCTTTCTGTGCTTCAGTCAATGTGTGTTAGCGATCCTCAGCCAAATGTGTGTTAGAGCAGATAAAGCAGAGATATGCTAAAGACCCCTTCACTAAAGGGTGCATTTGCATACCTAAGCCGCCATACTTCATGGATCAGGGTTTATTATATAAGAAAACAACGCATAAAATCAAGCTTGTGATTCCCCAAGTGCGTATACTCACTCATGCCATCATCACATAGGTACACAGCAAGCCTACGGCGAGCCACTTGGGCATTTACAAAACTATTACCAAGGCATCAGACATCTATACGTGGGTGGGATTGGCATCCGACATTACTAAGTTTGTGAATGCCTGAGAGAAATATCAGGCTAACAAAGTGCTGCATCAAAAACCTTTTGGTATCCTGCAGCCATTAGAAGTGCCTCCACAACATTGGCACATGGTGACGCTGGACTACATCATGCCCCTTCCTCGAACTAAAAGAAGGCATGGTGCCCTACTACTGTAACCAACAAACTCGCAAAAAGAGTCAGACTTCTCCCTTGTCACACCTCTATGTCGGCCGAGGAAACCGCGCATATAATTGTAGCCCGAGTGTTCAAGATACATGGGTTACCCCCGGCTGTAATTTCGGATAGAGATGTTTGCTTCCAGTCAGCCATCTGATAGCACGTTTTTAAAATCTTGGGCATGATCCTAAAGTTTGCCAGTGCATACCACTCCCAATCGGATGGACAATCTGAACAGACAAACCAGATGGTCACCCAAATACTCAGAAACTTTGTAAACTCCGACAAGGATGACTGGGATGAGTTTCTGACGGCGGCCGAGATCGCAATTAACTCAGCCATGTTGGAAACCACCAAAATGTCCCCACTTTACCTAGACCTGGGACGAGAGTTGCATATTCCGCCCTCACTTAATAAATATGTGGGATGCGCTCCGCAGGGTAGCGAGTTTATTAAACATCGGTCGCAAACACTGAGGCTAGCAAGTAAAAATATTAACAAGGCTAAACAACGTTATAAAAATAATTTGACAGATGCCATAGGAGATGTAATTTGAAAATCGGGGACGAGGTTTTGGTGTGTTCTAAACAGTTAACTCACTTTAGACACAGGAAAGGACAAAAATTATTTCGTAAATACCTGGGTCCATTCAAAGTTATAGAAATTTTTAACAAAGTCTCGGCTATGGTTCAAATACCCAGTAAGTGGGGGGTACAGGGTAATCCACTGCTCCTTCGTAAAGAAATTTAAGAGGAGGAGGAAGAATGGTCCCAAACTGCCAGGTCCAATACCCGACCCGCATTTTGGCAATGTCTATAAAGTCCAAAGGTTACTTCACGTAAAAGGGAAAAAGCCGCATCATCAATTTCTCGTCATATGGGTAGGCTACCCCAGGCCAACATGGGAACCAGAGGATAACCTCCACAGGTGCAAGGGGCTCATCGAAGCATTCTTCAAAAAACAAAGAGCCCTGGGTTTGTCAGCCACAAAAACCAAAAAGAAAAACAAAATACAAGTTGATTTATTGCAGGTTAACAATGGGTTGCGAACAAGAGTGCAAACGATCGCGGTTCACTGCAGCACAAAGCGTCTGCTTCCTGCTCTAAGACACAGGCTCCATCTATTGTCAACAGCGTTATTAATAACAACATTAATAGCTTTAATAAGTGCAAATCTCGTTATTTTGGCAATAGATGGTGGAGCAAAAAGCCTGTGTCCGAAAACCAGAGCCAATTGTGCAAAGGAACGATTTTTTGACAGATGGGAGAGGCGCAGGAAAAAGTCTAGGTGACAGCATGAGCATGAGCCAGCCACCGGAGACAGTTCAGAGCAGAGAGCTCATGATGGAGAAAATTGCACAAGTAAATTTGGTCAAAGTGGTTATGTGTTCAGCTCAGAGACGATAATGCTATCGAGTGCTGCAACCTTCTTCAGAGAAGATATTCCTGACTCTTTTCCGACATCGATACCAGCAAGGACAGAAGCGAGTACCAAACTGGTTCGTGGTGTTCTAAATAATCAATCTCTGACTGTTTCATCTAGTTCAATAGGACTCAGCAGTGCCAACGACCGGCCAGCACAAGCAGGGGCTCGTCGACATGGAGTATCTCGACCAGCTTTCAAGTGAGAATAAAATGAGGTCCGTTCCTTTGTTAGGAGAATTCCTCCAGCAAGTTTGCTGGCAAATGAGCATTACTCCGCAGTTCAACAGGAACAAGAACCTGGTGCATATTAGAGGCTTACCGAATTCGGCTGGACCGCTTATCCGTTGACAAGAGGACAAAAGTGTGGGGAATAGGCCACAACTTTGACCTTGGTGACACCGTGGGGAATAGTCGTCTATTTGGAAGAAGATTTAGGTGCCTATTACGAAACACAGAGGTAAGCTGGCTCACATTACTGTAAACTATATGCTCTCTTATAATGATAACGGCCACGTCTCTCCCACATCGTGTCTCTAGCATAATTTTCCATAGGTGCAATACTGATGCTACTATTTTTATTATCTTCCAGGACCAGCATCGGCTATCCCTGTACCTAAATGCAAAGCGTCGCTATCTTGTGGGGAAGAGTGCCCCGTTTAGCTGTGCCAAACAATCAAGACCTTCGAGTCAATCACCAGGAATATTCGACGGAAATTCCAATATAAAAGATAATATCAAAAATTAAAATATCGTTCAAATGTTTTCTTATGAATTTTTAAAAAACTTGAATCCGATTAAAATGGCATGGCTCGATGGGTAACGGCTGCTATGTCATGTAGGAACCTGGATGATGAACTGTAATTTTGTAGGTATACATTCCTCATTATTCGTGCCTTCAGCACATACTGTCCATTTACTATTGCAAATGGACTTAGTCAGCACATATTTATAAACTCGTTTACTAACGACCAATATTTGTAAACTTGTGCGATTGTTTAGCTCAGTATTACTCTTAATATCGCCCGAAAGGGCATTCTAATTGTACACGGGCGTTTAGCTCGTTATGCGTAAATTCTCGTGTTAGATGATACACAAGTCATCTCTCTTAGTTTATTTATTACATTTTACATGTGTAATTATCCAATTCCTTTTTATAATAAATATTTAATAATATGACTACACTACTGTCTTTGTTTCAACTTGTAAGTTTTTTCCACTACGCTACTAAAATATCCGTGACAGGCATACATGGTTACTGTCTGTACATAGACATTATTTAACCTCAATTTGTGGGAAACACATTTGCTCCATTCCTACGAATCATTTTAGTTTTGCTTGCTAGACGAGAAGTGATTTATCAAACTTTTCACTTTTCACTCCCTTAGTAAAGTCGTCATTGACACGATTGACATTGCTTTTTATTAAGCTCACAGTGATTTACTCTCGTTTGTATTAGGGTTAACAGTTGTGAAATTACATTTTCATAAGAAACAACTGTAGAGAGGAGTTGGTTTCCTTTCTCTCCTCAGCAAGCTCATAAATTGCTTCAAGATGCACATCCCCTACATTCCAAACCAAAAGGCCATTTCATGTTACCATTTAAGTCAGAAGGGCAATGGTTTATATTACCGTAAGCTTTGATTTCACAAATTAAGTTCAATGGACAAGCAACAGTTATGGAGCGTTCCCGAGAGACATCTCTTCACCTGTCCTCTGGCACAAGGTATTTTCCTCGCTGACTTGATCGCATTCCTCAAACCTGTTTACCCCTCTTTACTCATCATTATTATAGACAGTTCCAGTAATTCAGGCACTCACTGGGTGGCCTTCTTTATATCCTCAGACAAATAAGCATGACCCGTTGATTTTTTCGGAATGATCCCATTTGTATAATTTGTACATGTAGGTTGCTTTTCAGGTGCGCATTTTATCCCGTACTGTAACGCCTGTTTCCCATAACTACGGATAAAGCCTCAAGAAGCAACTACAAACCACCCCAAACAAATGGCCACAAGCTGAACTATGAATCAGGACTGGGCTCTAATGTGATAAAAGTGTTAACAAGTGGAAATTAATTACTGGATACTCTTAACTCTGACTGAATACTGTGGCTTTATTCTCGAGAATAATATCTGTTTTTAGTACATGATAATGATTAAGCAAAAGTTCGTTTTTTTCAATAAAATATCTCAGAAATCTTTTATCAGCCAATGTCTCTAATTGGCTTCAAATGTTAATACTTCTGGTAACCGCCTAGAATCTTTCGTTTTTTTACAGTCTCTCGTTCTACTTAGCCTAATAGAATCTTTATTTCAACACAGCCCACAGTCACCAGAAAAAAAAATAAAAATTTCTGAAAAAATTAAAATTTAACGAATAATTACTTTACTTCTTCTCTTGTAAACGATATATTTTTCTAACATATAAAACTTGGTTTTAAACTTTCATGCAAATTACAAAGATTTACTTCTTGTAGCTTCTAAACAGAGTCTGAATTTTACCAGAGGACTAACTCCCTTGGATTGCAGTCATACACTGCGCAAAACATTTAAAGGAAAACTTCTATTAAGCAGCGTGCAGAAGCAACTACGAATAATATGGACAAAATCGCTGTATGTGATCATTAAAAGACGGTTTATTTAACAATAGAATGCATTAATGAAACAACTGGTGAAGAAACATAAAGAAAAAACAGGAAACTGCAGGACCCCTGCCTAAAACAAAGTGAAATGTCCTTGGATGTTGTGAGGAGAATGCCCTGTTTCTTCCAGGGATCAGTTTTTGCACCACTCAGTAATGTGTATGCCTACCATGGGCTGCAGTAACCTCCATGCACCTTCAACGCATGCTCCGTACTAGTCGACAGATGTGATCTTGGGGAAGCCGGTCCCATTTCTCAGTAAGTGCCTGGATGAGCTATTGCAGTGTTTCTATAGCTGAAGGGCATTGTCGAATTCGCCTGTCAAGCATGTTCCAAAGATGTTCAAGGGGATTTAGGTCTAGACTCATTGCAAGCCACCTCATGGTCTGAATACCATGCATCCATAGGAAGTCTTGAGTGACAGCTGCAGTGAGTGGACGAGCATTATCCTGCATCAGAAGGAATCCATGCCCCATGCCATGTGCAGCATCAATCACATGTTCTTCCAGAATGTCACGAATGTAAACGTCAGCGGTCATTCACCCTCGGACGACCATAAGATCCGTTTGATGGTCTATTGAGATGCCAGCCCAAACCATAATGGAACAACATCCCATTCGGTCAGTCTCAAAAACAGTTGTGTCAGTGTTTCGCTCACCACGTCGTCTCCGGCCACGTAGTCGGCCATCAGAGCAGGTCAGGTGGAATCTTGACTCGTTTGTGAAAAGAACAGATCGCCAGTGGCGAAGCTGCCAGGTAACATGTTCATGTGCAAACTCTAGTTGTGCCTGTATGTGCTGGCAGGTTAGCCTAGGCAATCGATTTGGTCGTCTGGCTCTCAAGCCAACTTCACGTAATCTGTTCTGGATTGTTTGATCTGAAACGGCTACTCCAGTTGACATCTGCAGGTCATTTCTCAGGTCTCTGGCCGTTGAGGTTCTTCGGCGCAGCGCACAAGTCCGCACATAACGATCTTGACTGACGGTTGTTGAACGTCGGCGACCTTGCCCAGCTCTTCTGGCCAGTCGCCTGGAATCGTGTCCACAGTCGGAAAATGACAGAAGAGAACACATTGAGGGCATTTGCCACAGTCCGAAATGATTGACCCGTTTGGAGCAATGTTATGGCTCTCGCAGCTTCTACTGCTTCAAGATGCTTTCATGGCATGTCAGAGCACTAACAACAACGTTCCTGCACCTTCTAATGTTCCACCGTTATCTCCAAGCAAAGAGTGTACTGGCATGTAACCACTTTGTTTTCCAGGGGGTTACATTGCTATGCAAATTTCTGAGAACATCTGGCAGCAAAATGTGTTGGCTTCAACTATTTCCTATGAGGGAGAAAGTAGGTTTCATGTTGCAGAAGATGAAATTGCTAAAAAGTATTATTTACGCCCTCTATAGGGGATTCTACAAGTGTTCCTTTAATTGTTTTGAGCAGTGTATATTTTTGGCAAGGTCAGTTAACGAACTTTGATTAATTAATTCTTTCCCTTTTAGTTTGTATTGAACAGTTAAGTTTCTAAGAGGTTGGGTCTTTAATTAAGATTACTAATGTTACACATAACTAAAAATAAGCCTTTTCCGCCTTGCAGATTTCAGCTAGAATCTGAATTAATTGGGGGGGGGGTAACCCTATCAGCAGGTTAGTTAGTCATATTAGTGGGGGCATCGATCATGATCTATGGGATACCTCTCTGTTTCATCACACAGGTTGTCGAAACATTAACAGCACAACATCCAACCTGGTCTTGATCTCTTCTTGGGAATGAAAGTAAACATCACGTTATTCCTCCGGGTAACGTTCCATCTCTCCTTTTTTGACTCTATGCAAAGAATAAAAAAAACAAACGGTAAATTCTGCCAGAATATAACTAACGTGGCCGAAGTTATTTTGCCCATACCAGAAGAATGCAGTGGACAACGGAATGAACATTAGAACAAATTTCTCCCTCGACGTCCATCTCTCATTTTGGTGGCCGCCTATGTGACTGGTGTCAGTGTGGTTTTGAGTGTGCTGAGAATTTTGTGTTTTTCGGCCGTTTTGAGTGTTGTGTAAATTAATTATTTTTTTTGGTCTGTTTTGGAGTAAATGTTGTGGGCGTGGTTGTGGCTTGTGTGTGGTTATTCGTGGTCATATGGAAGAGTTTATTTGCGATTGTGTAGAAATGGATGGTGGTATGTGATTTTAAAACCGTTTGGATTTTTTTTTTTGGTTAAGAAATTTTATTGTCAGATTGTTTGGCAATTATTTTCTTTTTGATCCTAGGGAGGCTGCAACAATGGCTTGTGTAACGTTCAGTTTGTTTGAAGTTACGTTTTTTTTTTTGTCTGCTGATTTTAAGTGCGTTGAGTATTAGTGATTTCGTTGTTTTGTCTTGTTACTGTCGTCTATATTAAATGTTCGTCGTTTAATAAGAGTGTTTGTTTGTAATTATGTGTCGTTTTGATTGTTTATCTATTATTGTAGAGGAGAGGGATTGAAGCGTTAGCGATCGACAATAAGCCTTTGTTGGGACGGGTTTGTTGTGGTCGCGTTCGCGGAAGACTACGTGCGAGCCTTCTCCTCTGTTAAGAAAATTTCGCTTTTTTAAGGAGTATTCCTTTTTTAACATCCATTGGGGAAAGTCGTTTTCAAAGCCGTTTTAAAAAAAATAAAGACACTAGACTATATATTGTAATCATGAACGTTACTTTTTGATAATGGTTACGTGCAAGGAACAAGATGTTCCGAAGAGTATTACGTCCTTTTCCCCTCCCCTTCCCGATGCGTTCTGAGGAGCCGCCTCGTTCTAACAAGGCCATAGATGAGCGCCTGTAAGAAGTTTGTGCAACACAGCAACCGAGACAGTGGAACAAGGCGATAAGTATTGCATATAAAAACTTACATGTTATTGCTTTCTTTCATTTACTGTTTTTGCGCTACGTATGTTTGTCTTGGTATATGGAGAACGCCCTCGCCATGCGCAGCAGCTGAGACGAGATACTGAAGGAGCCCGAGACACGAAATAGACGATTTAGGAAACGAATGCGGAGCTCGGCTGGTTTATTCGTCAACCATGCATCGGGACCTCCAAGGAATAGTCTGTGGAAACAGGAAGATGTCTGGTGAGTCCGTTCCGTGTTATGGTAGTATAACTACGCGAACTGCGTCAAATTTCTAAGTTGTTGTTAAATGCGATGTTGGGCCTTCGACGCTTCAAGTGGGACAATAGAGTTTCCCGTCGCTGTGAGACCCGTGGTCGATATAACGAAGATTTGCAATCAGGAAAAGGACTAAAAGACATTGGTTTCTTAATGCTGGAAATAGTTTAACGTTTTTCGATTAGCAATAAGCTTAATGTAGGATAAACTAAAAGTTAGCTGAACAAGCAAAACTGGCACACCTGCTCACGGCTTATGTGCAAAATAAACGTAATGATCAGTGTTGCCAGTGAGATCCCGACACTCATTCATTGTTGCCGTAAGAGGGGTCACTGTCCCTCCCCCCTGCTTTGCTTAATAAAGGAGCGACATGACGCCAACGAGCGTTGAACTTTAGCAATACTTGTACGGGACGTGAATGGGTGGAACTCATGCTACTGTTACATGCTGATTAGTTTACCAATATAGATGCTTGTAATTCGAATTACGTTTAGAGGCAAGTTGCCATTTTGCTTGGAACCACGTGGTGGTTGGATTAATTATTAATAGTTGTAATGTGCATGCGAGTCATTATGGGCCCATATAGATGATAATGAAGTCTATTGAAAATGTAACCAGATGCTGTAAAATTTAGAAGTAGTTAAGTGAATAAAGGGTTGAGTGTTCAATTACAGCAGTAGTGGAGTGATAATTTCCTTTTATCGGTCCCGAACCCTTAGCGATTTTCCACTCCGAGCATAGGACATGTAGTCTTACGTCCATAGGTTCCACGAAGTGGGGGTGGGGATGCTACACTTGTATGATCTTAACTGAGCATTGTTGTTACAGTTTTTCTAGGTATCTGAGACGACAACAAAGCCGGAGGGTGAGGGCCGTTGCTGTGAGTGTTGCGATCTTTAGTTGCTCGTTGTTGTTGTAGTGCAGGCAAGCGGCAAAAGAGCTTATGTTCGAGGAGAAAACATATTTTTTTGTCTAAGTTTTCAGGAAAAACGGGTGTAACTATTCAATTAATGGTTTCCATTGTATGTAAGCACGAAATGAATATGCCCGTTATGGAATTCAGAGACTTCGGCCCGATTCTTTAGCGAAAGTTGGTGACCTTTGTGTATGGAATGCTGCATTCGGCGTTCTTTTGTTACCTGACAAGTAAACGAAAATCTACGTCCAAGTTGAGAACACAGTGATGTTATTACACGAAGATCAGTGAGACTTTTCCTTTTATATGTTTTGTTTTCCTTCGGAAGTAATTAGTATGATTACGGAGAAGTGCGGCTCAAGATAAAACGGAACAGAAATAGTTTATTTGACCAATGTTGACCGTCTCACTTGAAAACTGTTGTGCATGTGAATGCGTTTATTAGTGCTGTCGTGAACAGGACACGAATTAAGCAGCTGATGTTTTTTAAGCATTCCATAGAAAGTTTTTCCAAGAGTATGGCTCGGAAGCCCGATGCAACTTTGTGTTGATTCTGTTCTTTCTTTTGCATTCGTTATGCTAAAGGATTATGCTGGTCCATGCTCGCGAACGTTTTCCAATGCTTCCAGGCCAATTGTCTTGGGTCTTGTAAAGTGGAGCTGAGCACATGAGGCTGTCTGTAGAGACTCCTCATATAGAATATATCGGGACAGCCGTTGCTGTTTATACACTGCTCAAAACAATTAAAGGAACACTTGTAGAATCCCCTACAGAGGGCGTAAATAATACTTTTTAGCAATTTCATCTTTTGCAACATGAAACCTACTATCTCCCTCATAGAAAATGGTTGAAGCCAACACATTTTGCTGCCAGATGTTCTGAGAAATTTGCATAGCAATATAACCACCTGGAAAACAAAGTGATTACATGCCAGTACTCTCTTTCCTTGGAAATAACGGTCGAACATTAGAAGGTGCAGGCATTCCTGGAACGTTGTTGCTAGTGCTCTGACATGCCACGAAAGCATCTTGAAGCAGTAGAAGCTGCGAGAGCCGTAACATTGCTCCAAACGGGTCAATCATTTCGGACTGTGGCAAATGCCCTCAATGTGTCCTCTTCTGTTATTTTCCGACTGTGGACACGATTTCTTGTGGCGATTCTGGGCAAGGTCGCCTTCGCTTAACTACCGCCAATCAAGATCGTTATGTGCGGACTTGTGCGCTGCGCCAAAGATCCTCAACGGCCAGAGACCTGAGAAATGACCTGCAGATGTCAACTAGGGTAGCTGTTTCAGATCAAACAATCCGGAACAGATTACGTGAAGTTGGCTTGAGAGCCAGAGGACCAAATCGAGTGCCTAGGCTAACCTGCCAGCACATACAGGCGCGAATAGAGTTTGCACATCAACATGTTACCTGGCAGCTTCGCCACTGGCGTTCTGTTCTCTTCACAGATGAGTCAAAATTTCGCCTGACCCTCTGTGATGGCCGTCTACGTGTCTGGAGATGAGGTGGTGAGCGAAACACCGACGCAACAGTTTGTGAGACTGACCGAATGGGATGTTGTTCTATTATGGTTTGGGCTGGCATCTCAATAGACCATCGAACGGATATTGTGGTCGTCCGAGGGCGAATGACCGCTGACGTTTACATTCGTGACATTCTGGAAGAACATATGATTGTTGTTGCACATGGCATGGGGCCTGGATTCCTTCGTCCACACACTGCAGCTATCACTCAAGACTTCCTATGGATGCATGGCATTTGAGACCATGAGGTGGCCTGCAATGAGTCCAGACCTACATCCCCTTGAACATCTTCAGGACATGGTTGACAGGCGAATTCGACACCGCCCTTCAACTCCAGCAACAGTGCAACAGCTCATCCAGGCACTTACTGAGGAATGGGACCGGCTTCCCCAAGATCACATCCATCGACTGATACGGAGCATGCCTCGAAAGTGCATGGAGGTTACTGCAGCCCATGGTAGGCATACACATTACTGAGTGGTGCAAAAACTGATCCCTGGAAGAAACAGGGCATTCTCCTCACAACGTCCAAAGGACATTTCACTTTGTTTTAGGCTGGGGTCCTGCAGTTTCCTGTTTTTTCTTTATGTTTCTTCACCAGTTGTTTCAATAATGCATTCTATTGTTAAATAAACCGTCTTTTAATGATCACATACAGCGATTTTGTCCATATTATTCGTAACTGCTTCTGCACGCTGCTTAATAGAAGTGTTCCTTTAAATGTTCTGAGCAGTGTACATAATCAGTCCATTCAGTGAGGTCTAACAATTGAAGTGTGTGCTAATTGGGACTAGTGGAGGTGAATAGGAGGGAAAATTGTGATGTTGAAAGTGGCGTTGAAGTGTCTAGAGTTTCGATGAGTGGGGTTCCTGCTCTCTCCCGTAATCTCCCAAGCCTGCAGTGCTGCGTGGTCGCAAAACACTGAGGTGGGAACACAGCAAAGGAGAGCGTGATGCCTTTCTGTGGTTTTTCCCCTGGCCTATTCAATCCACTGTCTATGAGGTTTAGTCAAGTGGTGGTATTTGTCAGCACTCACAGTTGTTTGGGTTTGGCTGATTATGCCTAAGTATCTGCCTGCCTACGACAGCTCATGTGCCAGTGTATGCATTTTAAAAAGCATCAGAATGGACTATTGAGTTGTTCTTACTGTTTTATGGGTGTTTTTTTAAAAGCTAATTTAGAAATCAATTTTTTTAACGTTTAATGTTTGTTATTATTTTATCTTGGGGTCCCAGGTTACTTTTGCAGATTATATGTATATTTACTTGTGTGCAAAGTATTAAAATGAATATTCTTCAGGAAACTCGCGTCTACTCCTTGTCTTTGTAACACCTCCCCACGCAAGTCAAAACAACCCTCTCCTGCCACGTGTGGGTGTGAATATTCGTTGTGGGTACCTTTTGGAACCCTCCACCCACACGCCCAGGGCACACCTTCATGCTGAATTCTTCATAGTTATTACTTTAGCGTATCCAGACATCATGACGTAGGCGAAAAATCGTCCCGAATCAGAGTCCCAAGGCTGAAACTTTGAGTCCCTAATGTCCACGCTCCATTCTTCAAGCAGAAAAAAAGTATATTGCCATCAACTAAAAAACTCGTAATTGCTTCTTTCAAATCTTCTTAGACATAAACAACACACTGTTAACGACAACCCGTGCTCAACAAAGGAATTCTTGGGTAAGTAATTTTTCATTTTCAACAATGATTCGGTTAAAACTTACTAACTATTATTTTAAGTCCTTTTATTTTCCATTATCCTTTTTCATTAAATAAAAGTTGTTTTAATTCCTGAGTTCATATTCAATCTTTTTCGTTTCCCTTTGTTTTATTGGCTTGTCCTACTACAAATTGTTTTAAGGCTTCCACAACAGGATTTATTTTCAAGCAAATAAGGGAAAAATCATCATAAAAACCTACTTTGTTTTAAAAAAAACACTAATGGAACGACAAAGTCCATTTTTGGCATTAGAGACCCCCTCCTGCAAACAAGAAGCATGTCCTAACGCGGAGAATTCGATCCGGAAAAAAATTGACTTGCAAATGTCGGCAACACACCAAGATCATGCCATGTGGTCCTTTTATCGAGGAGGGCCACATTAACCTCCATGGTAACGAATTCCCCACAAGGCATAACTTCCGGCAAGTTGCCGTTTTTCCCCTCTTGCTTTGACACTTCAAAATATCTCTAAGTTGTCTTTTAATTTCTTGAGGTTGTCTAAGTCGGTAACGATTTTCCTGGGATCTTCTTCCTCTAAGGCTTTTACTTCATACGTATCTGTTCAAAATTTTTGCATATTCTTCTAAAAAAACAGTTCCATCCTAGCATATTCGGCTGCCTGCAGCTGAAACACCTAAACTTCACTGGTCCAGAGGTGGCGCCACTAGCGTCCACCTTCGTCGCTGATTCCTCTTCTACGTTCCTGTTCGAAGATTCTCTGCTACTCGTCTTTTAAATCATCAACCAAACTTGCTCCCACTCGGAGCATAATGCTATCAATTTCTTTTCAGTCTTTACGACAGAATAATCCATCATGTTGGTAATGGCAAGTTCTATAAGTTTGCGCTCAGTCAAGGGTGCCTTTAAAGGCGCGCTTAATCAGAGTAAAACTTAATAAAGTTTTCACTCTCGGACTGAAAACTTAATCCGCTTCAGTCTTGGATTCTTCAATTCTACCTTTCAATTGCTTTTTAGCGTCTGTCCAGGTCTCTGTTTCTTTCAATAGCTCTCCAATCCATGGGGCTAAATGTGGCTCAACAATCAGAGGAAAAATCTGACGTAGCATTGGCCTCAGTATCTCATTGACTAGAGCTTGGCTCTCCAAATTGGCAATATATACATCAATGTCGGTATAACCGTCGAAAAGTGCTATGTTCAGTCGCTGGCGGTATTTTCGAATGTCTTCCTGACTCTCCATCAGTAGGGCCTCCAGCACCTCTACTTGCCGTTCTAAGGTCCTATACATACGTTCCACAGCATCATACTCAGCGCACTTAGTATACCTTTGCAAATCCTGTTTAATAAATGCTTCTACGTCCACCACTTACCACCATGTGGCATCTGGATGCACGACTACTCCATCTCTTATCTCCCTCAAATGTCCATCAAAAACCACCTCTGGGTTCCCTCCGGCTGCTCCTTCAATGTGCAAATAGGTGCCGAATTCGCCAATTACCGTAGCCGACAACATATTCATTGGGAATCTGCGTTGATAAAGGGTGGCCAGAAGCTTGCCACTTTGTACAGGATCCAGGGTAAAAATGGTCTAATCTGCGAAATGGAAGCTTGCCACTTTGTCGGATTTATTGCAGGATGACTGCGACCAGGAAAACCGGGAAAAGTCAGGGAATTTTTTCGTTCGAAATTGGAACGAAAAATTGGTCAGGGAAAATTACATTATCAATCAAACTTTTAAAGTCTCTAAATTAATAGTATACAATTGGGTTCTTCACTGTTAAGTTTCGGCGTTAATTCGTAAAAATTGTTCATATTGTCCAATAAATTCACATAAACAACCTTTCTCCGGTGCTCTTGCTACGGTGGAGGAAAAATTTTACTACGCAATCTCAGAACATTGGGGTAGCTCTGAGTTCAATCAAGTATTAAATAATATGGGGTTCTTGTTTGGCATCTTTTAAGGCTTCAATGAGTAAACGATCATAACCTGTTTAGTCAATGGGGCAGTCAACATATTCGTATAATTTGGAGGTACTAATTTTCCATTTCATCGCAGTTAGCTAGGTTTATAAAGATGTCAAAAAACCATGATTGCCATCTCAAAGTGGTAGCTAATAAAAATGGCGGCCAATCCAAGATGGCGGATGTTAAGTTTCAAAAGTTCAACTGTATCTCGAGAACTATTCATCCGATTTCATTATTGTATTATTTAAACTAAAGCTCTGAATGTGTGCTTTAAACCTTGTCATATACACTGTTTCGGTAAAGTCAACCGTTACTTAGCAATTAAAGAAATATTTAAAATTTTCTGATTTTTTTATGAAAAAATTTTTTTTACTCAAGTTTTTTACAAAATTTCTTTTACATTAGAAAAATATGTTTTAGATGAAAGATATAGTGTAATAAATTAAATATGATGTGTTACATGTATGGGTTCGATGGCTGAAAACACGTGGAAACATGAGTTGGGGTGTATTTTCATTGAAATTCACCATTTATTAAATAACTGCGTACATAAGAAAAAGCTTCAGATCAAATCTAAAAATAATGTTGTTACTATTGTTTAATAGTTTTAGCATAATTTTACGTAAATGGTAGCATGAATATATAGCTCATCAAGTATAGTATTTATTTGTATATTGATATATTTATTTATAGAAGTGCAGAGGAACTAATTTTACGTTTTACAATATAGTAATGTTAATAATAATAATAATAATAATAATAATAATAATAATAATAATAATA
>JAHWFO010092500.1:577160-595361 GCA_023313115.1 Rhysida immarginata
TAATAATAATAATAATAATAATAATAATAATAATAATAATAATAATAATAATATAACAACGATGGGGAGGAGACCCTTCAGATAAACCGGAGGGAAAAAAAAACCCACGTTGCCCCAACAGGCCGATTATTATTATTAGCTACCACTTTCCAGAACAGGGTTGATGAAAATACATGTAAAATAAGAAAGAAAATAAGATCAATAATAATCATAGATACATATAGAGAAACAGGTGTAAGAGTAAAAGAATAAAATTAAGCAACCAAGAGAAAAAGAAGCAAACAAACATCAAACAAGCAAAAAAAATTAAAAATGTTCAGGTTTAGGATTGGCACGATTATAGAAATCGACCAATTTAAACCTATTGTCTAAAAATTGTACATTAGATTTATAAAAATTAGACAAAGACAAACAATTTCTTTTACGGATAGCACCAGGTGAAGAAAGAATATCAACAAAATTTATAAGATTAATAACGTTAAGTGTACCAGTAAAAATTATTTGTAAACAATTAAAAAAATGCTGATCGGCCATAACATGCAGGTCCTGGACCAGAACGTCAAACACAGAAAAAGATGATATAAATTTAGTGATTCTATTCATTTTATTATTCAGATGTATAGACAATTAAAAACTTCCTCGTGTACCCAATTATCATCTCTTAATTAATTCTAGACGAAACAAGGTAGTTATATGAAGTATAAAAAGTGTGTCCTTTAATAAAAACATTTCTTAATCTATAATATAAACCAAACATTTTCGAAGTATAGTTAATTAAAAATTGGATATGCTCGTTAAAGGAACCTGAGTCGTCGTAAGTAATACCAAGATTCCTGTATGATTTAGTACGTTTGAGAGCAATATTACAGATTGTATAAGGATAATTAATAAGAAGGTCCTTTTTAGAAGTAGTCATAAACATGGTCTTGTCAATGTTAACTTGCAGATGATTCCGCCTAGCCTAAATTTCCAAATTAGATAGTTGTTGTTGTAAGACAACACAATCTCCCATGGATTTAATTTTATATGAGATATTAACATCATCAGCATAAGCCGAGACATTAACTTTATTCATATCCATATAGAAACTGACATCAATTTAATAGAACACAAACAATAGAGGACCGAGTGCAGACCACTAGTAGTCCTCATGAACGAAGAAGCATGTTGAGGAATACAAACTCTAAAAGAATGGTTAGATAATAAATGATTTAGGAGAATAGTTGCAGCATTGCTAACACCAAATATTTTAATTTAGCAATTAACCTAGTATGATTTATTGAGTCAAATGCTTTCGAGAAATCAATATATACAACATCCAACTGATCATGTGTAACCAGTGTTGGACCTATGTAGATAAATTTATCTAGATAATTATCTTAGATGAAAAGTTTTTATCTTTTATCTTATCTAGATAAACTTTCAATTATGTGATCTTTTATCTTTATCTTTATCTAAGCTTAGTTTATCTTATCTATTTCATAAACTTCTATAATTTTTATAAAGGTTTTAAAAAATTTACTGAAAAAACTTTTCTAAAATTGTAAGGATCTGGTTGACCTTAAATAGATGAGACATGCATCCAGCTTCAGCGTGCATGATTAATGTCATGGGCTCGTGGCTTTTTCTTTTTAGTCAAACTCATTGAATTTCACAAGTAATCATGTGGCCAGTTGAGAAATTCTTTGAGGTCCGCATAAAAGAGATAAGTGCTTATAAGAGCCACCTTTATTTTCCCCAAAATAACTGTCTTGTCTTCTGCGATTCCGCTTATAACATCCTTTTTTCAATTTCCCCGACTGGGCTCTTATAAGCGGAGTCGACTGTATCTCAGAAAATACCTCTTGAAGGTACCTAGTAGCGATAGGTGATATTTTCTAAAATATCGCATTTCTCTATCATATTACTTGGACAGCTGATAAGAGGCTATTTGCACCTTGCTGTTTTCTGTTACGTTAGGCTGTCTGATATCAATAGACGCTTAACGAGAGATGTAAGTCTATCAAACTTACAATCAATACAGAAATAGTCTGTTAGTGACGTTACTAGTCTTCTACTACCCTGCTGCTCCCGTCAGCAGCCATTGTGTTTTCGCTGCTCACTCCTCCAGCTCCAAGTCACTTCTCGAAGCATTAAAGCAAATTAGGAAATTATATATGTATACTAAATAATTAACCATGAGCGGGGAGAAAGAAAAGATTTCGTTTCATCAGGCATGAAACAAACATTGTAATTTCTGAGTTCTTTGGTGGAGTAGATCTAAACTCGAAAGCAAGGCAATGCCATTTCCTTTACCCACAATCATAAGTGTAAACGTACCGAGTAACCTATCTTCGCAACGACTTTTTTCATGTGGTGACAGTAACATTAGATTTCCGCGATATAAATGTAATGAGCAGCTACCTATCGGAAAAAGGCATGGCGCAAACAGCCTATTATCGCAAAAACTCTGATATTTATCATGATATATTGATAGTTTGAAAAGTTGGCTAAATAAAGGCTAAATTTTATCTTAATTTGTTACATAATTTGTTTTTATCTTTATCTAGATCAGTGATTCCCAAAGTGGGGGTCGGTTCACCAGGGGCTGTGGCAGCCAACCATAGTTGAGTTTTCCGATGTGTTATTTTTAATAAGGGGCCATGGAAAATTTTCTGGAGCATCAGGGGGGGCCCCGGCTTAAAAAGTTTGGGAACTACTGATCTAGATTATATTAAATTATATTATCTATTATCTTATCTAGATGAATATTTAATTCTCATCTTTATCTTAATCTAGATATTGTTTTTATTTTATCTTGCCCAACACTGTGTGTAACTAAGGCATCACATACATGTATAAAATGAACCAATAAATTTGACTCCATCGAGCTGCCCTTCATGAAGCCATGCTGCCAAACTGGGAAAATCGAACTAAAATTGATATCCCTAGATAAAAATGTATCCAAAGGTTTGGCCGGAAAAGCCATTAAAGTGATAGGTCTAAAATTTTCAATCGCATTTTTACTGTTAGATTTTGGAATGGGGACACAATAAGTAAATTTCTAAGAATCAGGATAAATGCCCGTGGAAATTATTTCGTTAAAAATATGACTTAAAGGCATAGGAAGCCCTTATAGATAAAACCCGGTATCCCAAATATAAGGGTCATACAAATGAAAACGAAAATTATTTATTTTATCCAAAGTGTATACAAGGAATTTAATAATACTCTCCAAATGCGTTAAGGCATTTATCCCACTGTGTAAGAAAGCGTGTAATTCCTTTATGGAAGAAGTCTTTCGATTATGTGCGGAACCATTCCAAAACCTCTTCCTTCACTTCATCATCCGACTGAAACCTGATCGTCCGATTGAATCCTGCGGCCTTTCAGATGTTTCTTGAAATCTCCAAACACGTGAAAGTCACATGGGGATAAGTCAGGGCTGTATGGCGGATGCTGCATTGCTTCCCAGATAAACATTTTGATGAGGTCTACCATTGCTTTCGAAGTCTGAGAACGCGCGTTGTCGTGGAGAAGAAGCACTCCTTCTCTAAAAAGTCCAGGATGCTTGCTTTTGATGGCCATGTGCAGTGCCTTCAAAGTTTTCTCATAACATGTTGCGTTAACTGTGGTGCCTTTTTCAAGCAACTCCAGTAAAATCGGGTCTTTGCAATCAAAAACACAGTCAACATCATCTTCCATGTGCTGTTTGCGATTGCTTTTGTTTTTTGGGGGGATTTTGTTGTTCGGACGAAGCGATCACTCGCAGAGCTTCCAAGAGCTATCGTTCTTTCTCACGTGATACAACACTTGCAATCTATTGTTCAATTTGTACGTAGGGTTTAGCAATTGTTCGAAAACAAAAACTTACGACCCTACACGTCATCTTTTTTTTTCCCCACACAAATTTTCGTTTTCATTTGTACGACCCTTATACATCAGCGCTTTTTGAACACTTAACCTTTCTTGCCAAAGCAATGATTTCGACGGGGTTAATTTCTGAGAAGTGAATATTATTAGATATATGAAAGGAGAGCTTTTCAGGAAATTCAATCTCACCAAAAGAGAAATCGGTTTCAACATTGTTAGACATTCTTCTTTGAAAATAAGAGGCCACACCATTAAGGTTGTCTTTCAGAAAATTTGAGTCACTATTCCTTCCTCTCCCAAGAAGCTTGTTGGCAACCCTCCAAAAGTCTTTGGGATAATAG
The DNA here is from genome assembly GCA_023313115.1 of Rhysida immarginata. Classification (NCBI taxonomy): domain Eukaryota; kingdom Metazoa; phylum Arthropoda; class Chilopoda; order Scolopendromorpha; family Scolopendridae; genus Rhysida; species Rhysida immarginata. Next base: position 581,354 of record JAHWFO010092500.1, read on the forward strand.
TTGAAATAACAACACCTATCACTTTCAAGAGAAAGTATAAAATTTTTCTTCATTTTTGAAAAATTTTGATAATCATTTACATCTTTACTTCTTTTCCATTTACGATGTAAATACTGCTTTGTAAACCAGCATTTCCTCATGTCCTTTGACAGATAGTGGAAAAGAAGCACCAACCCCTGCTCGACTTAAACGCCTGCATTTAACTGGAGGAACATAAATTCCGATGGCTTCATTAATAATTGCATGAAAAGAAAGAACCATATCGGATACACTTTTCCCTGTTTAACATAAAACATAAAAAAGTATTACCGTATTGATAATATTAATGAATTTGAATTTTTCATGTTGTTTTGGTTATAAGTATATATAATGATAATAGCGTTAGTAAACGTAGTTGATAACTTAAATTAAAATATGTTGGCCAAAATTAGTATTATAATAAAAATAAATATATATAGGGGTGCTGTAATATTTACCAAGATTATTATTTAGCAACTAGATTGCAATAAAATAAATTGCTGAAAACAAGCCGTTTCAATGCTATGATTAGGGACGAAACCGTGTTGATTAGTCCATTGGAAAAAATGAACTGTGAAAGTCGAACATAAAAAAGTTTCTCAAATACTTTCACAAACATAGGTAGTGAAGAAATGGGTCGATAATTCAAATATTGTTTCGGATCACCTTTTTTAAAGACTGGTGCTATACATGCTAACTTAAGTGCCGTCGGATATGAACCAGTGCTTATAGATTGATTAAATAGGTGAGATATTGAGTTTCAGTAGTGTAAAAGTTGCAAATTCAATCACTCAACCAAACACCAAACAAACAAACAAATTCAGCAGATGACACTTTCATAAACAAATCAAAGCAATAATCACGTCTTCGTCCAAGTCATTATTTTTCAACTGTAAGGATAGAACTCAACATCCATAAATTGTTCCTAAGAGTTAAGATACCATCATTTGGCACACGGTGTAACATCTCACGACGTAAATAAAAAAAATTATCATATTCAGCAAGTCATCTGCTGAATTTGTTTGTTTGTTTGGTGTTTGGTTGAGTGATTGAATTTGCAAGTTTTACACTATTGAAACTCTTAAACGAACAAATACATGTGGTACCACCACCAGATTTGAATTGATGGTAACGAGTTTAGAGTATAAAAGCTAGATAAATTTGGGATGGTTTTTCTGTATTACATTTCAAACCTTCACTACGTCTGAACAATTACATCCGTATTTGAAAGCATGAAACCTGAATTTGTGCAAAGAGTGCATGAGATGGCAGCCCTAAGAATAGTTTGTATTGAAGATGCAGACCATAGAAGCTACTATTTTGCTTACCAGTTAGAAGTACCTTTTTTTGTTTGTATTTTTAAAGCGAGCTTAATTGTGAAATGTACCATAAAATTAATGCCTGTCATATTTCTTACTGTCCATACACTAGAGTTTGTTATTGTGAAAAAAATCATGTTTTTCATCTTTGACATTGGCATAGTGGTTGTTAAAACCTTAACTACGCTGTTGTGTAAAATGTTGAGTCGTTTGACGTTGGAGAAAGTTTGTTCATGAGTGACACCGGGATGCCAAATAGGTTATTTACTTTGTCACACACCACACATATGACTACATCATAACGTGAACGAATTGGAGAGATTGTAGCTAAGTGAGCTCTACCTTCCCGTTGTGAATAGATTCACGCTCAGTTGCAGAATTACAACCATGCAACACTATAACAGTAATGTATGGCAGTGTTTGGTAATTAGGGAAATGCATGTAATGTTTTCAATCTTTAGATAACAAACAAATCAACCAAACAACCAACCAATCATCCAACCAGTCAACCAACCAATACAATAATCTTTTGAGCCCTGTAAGATAATGAATTATATTTTGGTTGAAAAATTCAAAATATATATGCATGCAGAATCAGTACATATTCGGTTTATTAGTACGTGTGGGTTGACTGATTGTAGTTCACACATTGCTAATGAATTTGATTGGGTGTCTGAAGGTGAAAGTGAGAATGAAAGTGTCAAACATATTTAAAACTTTAGTGTTGGAATGATTGTTCAATATAAGATTTATAATAATAATGCCGTTAACTTGTGTCACCATGAAGGAGATTATAACTACTCAGTTGCCTGGAACAAATCGCTCAATGAGGTTATAAACCTGTAAAACTAATAGGGAAACTACAATGGAATGCAAAACAACGTATTTCATGTACCCTGACTGAAAAACGCAAACACTTTTTAGTGGGGTTAGCATGTACGATTGCTGACTTGATGACATCCAACACAGTCAATGTTATACTTGAGTTACGGGGTAATCGTTGCATATGCATTTTTATCGAAAAGGAAACACTTTAATGAGGTAAAAAAAACGGTGAAACTAATAGGGAAACTTCAATGGTGCACAAAGCAACGTATTTCATGTACCCTGAATGAAAAACGCAAAGAATTTTTAGTGCAGTTAGCACGTACGATTAGCGTAACAGCTGTCAACTTGATGACATCTAACACAGTCAATGTTATACTTGAGTAAAAGGGTTAACTGTTGTGTACGCATTTTACCGAAAAGGCAACGCTTTAATGAGGTGAAACTAGCGGAGCAACTTGTGTGAACCTCAAACAAACAAACGTATTTCACTTACATTTGAAAGACGCGAAGATTTTTTAGCACGAACATTTATCGTATTAGATGCCGGCTTAAATGACATCCAACACGGCCTATGTAATAATTGAACAAGCAGTAACCATTGCGTACTCATTTCTCGAAAAGAAACACTTTAACAAGGTGAAATATCAGTGAAACTAAAAGTGGAGCTACTCGTATGAACCAAAAACAAACGCATTTCATGCTTGTCAACTGTAGGTCAGTCTGGAAACAAAAGTCGTATACAATGACATCAAAAATAGTAAAAGATTCAGGTAAAAAGAAAAGGAAAACGAGTTTTGACCATAACACTGTGTGTATAATGGGTTAAAATGGGGATTGGCCGAAAAAAATGTGGTCCCTAGAGTCACAGAGAATCAAACTCAGACCATCACTCAACCAGTGAATGATAACCTGATGTTCTACCCACTGGAATGTGTAGGGTACACAGTCAAGTAACAGTAAAAAGTCGAAGTGAAATTTTAACCTAAATTTAACTTAAATCTCGTATAGAATGATGCTAATATTACAATAACCACGCTCACACTTAAAAAGAGTAAACATTGAGAGGGAGAGAGAGAGAGAGAGACAAAATTTTTTAAAATACAAACAACAAACTGAACAATCAGAACACAGAAATCACAGAGAGTAGAAGAAAATTAAACATTCATAGTGAGAAACTGTATTTATAAAGTTTGCAATGTCAATTCCCAACCCTTTAATTCAACAGGTCGCAGTTATCAGTAGACCATTGAAATAATGTACCAACAAATTTACTAAAAGTTAGAGTTTAATTAGGCAAATAACTGGTGGAACTAACAGGGAAACATATTTCACATACCCTAACAGGAAGACACGGAGATTTTTTAGCTTGGATTTGTGTAAAAGTCGTTAGTTGGGGACATGCAGTACTGTGCATGTCAAATGCGGTAGGCCGCACCCAAATAGCTGATAACAATTACGTACTAATTTATTAATAGTTACCCACTGCATACACCACTGCGTTTACTGTTGTAATAACAATAAAGAAGATAAAAAATCGTAAGCTTCGTACCACAAGTAAAAAGAATAGTTGAAATGAAGAATTAACAACTGTATTCAATTAATTTTGGGGCAAGAATTCTTTTGACACTACCAATTAATCAGTTGTTGTCGAAATTTATAGATAATGTTAGTACAAATGCACTCGCAATCATTGGGCACCAGTGAATGAACGTCAATGTATTTGAACATTTTGCAAAGCTGAAAGCTGCATAAAAACCGGTGAAACTAAAACAAGAGCTGTTGGTGTTCGTATTAGCCGATGCTAACCCCTAACAAGAATTCGAAAACGTGTATATGAACCTCAGCTCGATCTACTTCAAACCATTACTTAGTGCTGTTGCTGCTGAGAAATCAGCACAGAAAAATACGTATGACTTGTGTCAAAAAGAGGAACGGAATTGTAACATAAACATTGTATAATTGTATCCGATGACAATTACCCGAGGAAAAGAAGTCAATTAGAATTTGTATCTACAAAAGATTAAGGAACAAGAAGCCTTGAAAGAGAGAGAGAGCGAGAGAGAGAGAGCGAGAGAGAGAGAGCGAGAGAGAGAGAGAAGTGAAGATAAGGTTAACCATATCGAATTGAAACAGCAGGAAATACTGCATTTTTAACGATCACAGCAAATCATTTCAGTCATATATTAGTGACGATAAGCGCATATAAAACTCAACAGTGTTGAAAAAGGAAATTTTGCAATTTTAAACACACAATTTTAACTTAAATTCACATAAAACCAGCAACGGTCTAAGAGGTAGGGCATGTTGGCTAACAAAAGGACACGTTGAAAGAATTTTTTGCAAACAGATTCACGCGTGCGAAAACGAAAGAATAACAACAGTAAATTCATGTTAAAGAGCTCGAAAAAGTTAAACAACATTTTCAGTTGAAAGAGTAACAAATCCCAATACGAAATGCAAACTGCAACTAGCTGAATAGGGGACCCCCACGGGATTGCAACAGTAGTTGGATAATAGTGAGTCTATCATTACATTATCTCTTGTTTGCTCACAAAGCAATGGTTGCAAAACTAACCTGCAGGGTTCTCAGCTGGTTGCTGGCATTGTTTGTGATGGCCACTGTTCACTTGCCCCACCTGATGTGGTCAGAAATAAGGAAGAATGTGTAACTGACTGAGCGTACCTGATAAACATTCGGCCTACGAGCAACTAAAACCAAACCAAACCAAACCAGGAAGGAAAAGACCCAAACCCACCTTACTTACAATTTCACGACCCTGTCTACTTTACCACCCAAATAACCCAAAAATAGAAAAGAGCAACGACGTCTGCTTTACTAAGTAAAAATATTGTCCAATGCCCAGTAAAATGTGAACTTAGTAAAATAAAATATTTTTTAGTAATACCTTAAAAGTGAAATATTCACATAAACATTTATTATGCAATGCAGATTAACTTAGAAAATTTAACATTTGTGCGAACTTAAATACATTAAAAGTAAAGTTAGAATTTTATTTTATTTTATTTTATTTGTTTGTTTCGTTATCTTTTAGAACGTCAGTTAAAATTATCGGGAATAAAGAGCAATCAGTAAAATAGTAACTAAAAACTGAAAAAACCTGTAAACTTTTCATCATCTTTATTATTATTTGTAATTATTTTTATAAGAAATCAATGCAAAAGCAGAAAAACAGAGATATCGAAATGTGGAGATAAATTTTCCAACGTTACAAATGCTGCAACAACTAAGAAATGAACAAGTCCTACCACACATGTGATGCTATTGTATTAAAATTCAAACACTGCATTTTATATTAGCAAAATGTGGCAACCCTATGGAAGAGACGAGGGTTTATAGCTTAGATTAGCATGAACATCGAACACAGTGGCTGTCGCTGCTGTTCACAGGGCGAATATGCTAGGCTTCGTGCGACCAGTGTGATAAGAATTACGTACACTTTTGTAAATAGGAAAGGCTTTAATTAGGTTAAAAAATCAGTGAAACTAATAGGGTAAACACCAATGCAATGCATATGTACGTATTGAAAATACCCAGGGATTGGAAATCGTAGAGTTTTAGCTCACGTTAGCTTGAACGCCGATCATGGTTATGGGGCGTCGCTGTACACACACGAACGTTAGGCCTCGACCGATCATCTCGAAATCAACTGCGTGCAAATTTGTTAGCATGAGAGACTCTAATTAGTTAAATAAAAACAAAACAATGAAACAGTTGGATATTCCTAATAGAGTACAGAAATAAATATCGCATATACCCTTGGCTGGAAGACAGTTTTATTAACAAACACAAACGCGTGAACAATGCAACCATGAGCGATCGCGCTGAACAACGATGCCCCAGCGGAAGAGGCATAGCAAACATGACCCCGCCCTTGAGCACACACTTAAGCTGCGTCTAACACCTTGTAGCACATTGTAAAGGACCATGAAACGAGCATACACCCCATGACAAGCCTTTAAGAAGTAAAAATCAATCTAATTAGGCAGAAAAACAAGTCAGCAAGGAAACGACTTTGAGAAAACATGCCCTGAGAAACAATGTGGATGTGAACGCCCCACATGGAACCATGATGCTCGCTTTCGCAAACGTCACCATGACGTGATTTGTAGAGTGATGCAAAACGAAAGTAGAGGCCATGTACAACCTTTATTAAGTAAAAATCAAAAAATTCAAGCTGTAAAACAATCCAACAAGTGCGTGACTTTGAGAACTTAACGAGTTGTGACGAATGATGCTAAGTCAATGGTTGTGAAACCACAGCCTTTAATTGAACACTGGCTTTTGCACTATAAAGAGTACAAACCATACAAAGCATATCACTCTCGCATCCTAATACCATAAGTGAACAAAAAAAGTTGTATACTGTACGAGAGAGAGAGAGAGACAACGAAAACAATTTTAGAATACATTTTTAAGCAACACTTTGCAAACTTGTATTGGTTATGTAGGAGGAGAGAGAAAGAGAGAGAGAGAGAGAGAGAGAGAGAGAGAGAGAGGGGTGGGCGACTGAATCGCGAGGTGGAGAATCAAACAACGCGTTTATTAACCTCGGTGTGGCAAGGCTGTGCAAACTGGTAAAGAGAGAGCCAAGTATGCCTTGCCAGCATTGAGAAATGTGAAATTTGTATTATTATTTGAACATTTCAGCAAAGTTTAACCCCGAGAAAAAACAACCATTCATGCGAGCAAAGGCAATCAGTGAGAGAGGCAAAAATGAAAATAAAACAAATTCCAAACAGACTAACTTTAAAATAAGCTAAAATGTTAGTGAATACGAACATTTCATCAGGCTGTGTGAGCTAGCTGTATTTACAAGCATGTATATGTGAATTCAGTCACCTGTCAAACACTGCATCAGGTTGTGGGAGCAAACAAACACCCACTCAAACGAGACAATAGAATGCAATTTTTAAAAATTAATTGAAAATTAAAAACAAACTGAGCACCTTGAAACAGAAGTAGTTAATTAGAAAAGAGTGTAAAGCAAAACGGGAAAAAAAATTGGCTGTGGTAGAAACAAAAAGATAATTAGTAACTAGGTAAAAACAACATGGGACTTCAGCTTGTTTAGCACATCCTACCTTAGTAGGTGTATATAGCAGGGCCCGAGTAGCTTATATTGTGAGATAATATCACAAAATCCCTTTTTGCAGTGAAGCCCCCAACACCAGTGCATAACTAAGAATATGAAATTAATTTTATTATTATCAGCCTCAAAGAATCAGAAGATGGTCACAATCACATGATTAAACAAGAAGATGGCAGCAGTCAGATGAGTGAACACACCCAAAACAAAGACCACCAACAAAAATTTAAGGACCAACACCCAAAACAATGACCAACACCCAAAAATTAACCATACCCCAAAACAAGGACTAACGCCCAAAACAAGGATCAATGCCCAAAACAAGGACCAACATCCAAAACAGAGGACCAACACCCAAAAAGGAACAAACGCAGTGTGGGAAGCAGGATGCCTCAATAGCTATAAGTCGATTTGAAAGCAGATTTATGCAGTAGGTCCACCCAACTAACCCCCCCAAAAGTTCATTCCGCTTTTAAAGTATCTCTCCTCCTACCTTCTCTTCCACTTCTACTTGAAACAATTTCGTTTAAATTATCGATTTGTATTAAAATGTTTCTTCAAGATGACGTCATTCGTGGACCATCCCCCTTCAAGAATAAAAAAAATCTTGAGGTTTGAAGAGCGCAACAATGATACGGAGCAACAATGGAAAATGATCAACAATTGTCACAATACGAAGGTTGCGCCTGATGACGGGATGAAAAGTTATGGAACAGATGCAGTAACCAATGCCGCCATAATAGGTAGATGGGTTTTTCGGAAGATAGTAGTGAAGCAGAAGAGGTCTGTACGACTAGATTGTCATGTCAAAGTGAAGGAAAGACGGAGCAATGTACATCGGAGGAGAAATTATCCCACAATGTATTAGAAACGCTAATTAAAGCGAATTAATGTCGTTAAAAATTCAAGAAAACTTCAAAGATGAGAAGTTATATACCCTGAAATTAAATAAATCGTAAGAAAACGTACGGCATGAACTCGATCGAAGATATCGTATAAAAAAAGGGGAAAAAAATATGTAATTCGGTAAATCAGCAGTATTCGGTATTAAGCGATGTATTTGGGCCACAATCGCTCCCTGAAAACCCCTGTTGATAAACTCTTTATTTACCTATGTTTAGAATTATCAGACGGCGGACGTTGACATAAGCTGCACATATGATGTTTACTCAGAATAGCCAGCTCCGTTCACCCGATATGGAATTTGCAGGACATATACCTGAACAAACGCAGTGTGGGAAGCAGGACGCTGCATTAGCTATGAGTCGATTTGGAAGCAGTTTCGAGCAGATTTATGCAGTAAGTCCATCCAACACCCCCCCCCCCCCCAAAAAAAAAGATCGTTCCGCTTTTATGGTTACATTTTGCGATTCCTTCCTTGTCTTCCCCTGTTATTATTAGCTTAGTTTTAGTTCCACCGCCCGTACCTTTACTTACTTGCGTAGACTCTTGTTGTAGAAATAAATAGGAAAAGTTCCCTACATTGTGCTACAGCACGCCCTGGTACTTACCACGGTAAAATTGCGTCTTACCTAGAAAAAAAAGAGAGGAAACAATTGTTAGTAGATGCTCTCTGAACTAAGGGGGATACTTGAGAGCCAGTCGATTTAAAAGAATGTTAAAATGAATGCTAGAGTAAAGAAACTGTCTCATATTTTGTTTTAAGAGTTTAAGCAAAAAAAATGGATTAAAAAATCATAATAATGATGACTTACCGGATCCTGGCCCACTAATAGAAAAATGATGAGGAAACCAGCGAAGAAGTCACTTTTAGTAGAAGAAAGACGCCTGTGAATAAAGAAAATATGTTAATAAATAGTGAACTTGAACTGATTTTAACAGAATACGGAAGGGAGAGTAAACAATACTTACTAAACTCCTAGAATTCTACCTTTTCTTCTTTACCTTATTCTTTTAAAGATAAAAGAACACTCTAGTTTGTAATGTGGCGTTTTACGATTTGATGTTATTGCAATATTCTGAGTTTAATTGGGTGTTTAATTTTTTTTTAATCTTTCTGAACACCCGAAGGCGATAAAACGAAATGACAGAAGAATAATAGAACATAAAAAATATATCTGAAGTTTACCCAGTAGAGATCTCTTTCGAGATAACAAAACCTCGGTTATTTTGTGTCAGATTTACGGTAGTTTGTCTGGCTTTTTATCCTAGTGCATATTCTTTGTATTTATTCCTCTTATTTGCGCGACGACTCTAATTGGTGAATCCGTCGAACATGAGAGCAATATTCGGACATAATCTTCAAAGAAAAATAAGCTAACGTTAATAAACTATTACATAATGTTTCTTTTATTTTTCTCTTGCTAATGGTTTCTTTTATTTTTCTTTTAAATAGCCACTATCTCTCTAAGAAAATAACCTCTGTTCCAGCACGACACTGAAGTTGCGGAGCGTCCAGACCTAGGTTCCTTTTAATAATCGTTACAGAGCTTTCGTACAGAGACATGATACCAACCAGTAATTTCCCATCCATTGTATACTCTTGCAACACTTGCCAGAGCTTCTCCCGAGGAAATCTGTCATATGCTTTTTCGAGGTCCACAAAGTAAGCGTAGACCTCTTTTGCATTCTCACCTATGGTCATGAGTCTTGACTGCGATCGCGGGTACAAGCAGCCGAAATGAGATTTCTGAGAAGTGTGGCAGGTGTTACCGTACTAGATGGTGTGCACAGCAGCACACTAAGGGAGTCCTTAAATTTTGAGCCACTACTTCTCCGCATTGAGAAATCTTATTTGCGCTAGTATGGCCATGTGATACGGATGCCGCAAACTGGTCTTCCTAGGCAGTTATTTTCCAAGCCAGTGGGTAAGAGACCAAGGGCTCGGCCTAGAACCAGGTGGCTAGACTTCATGGAGAATCTGGGTTCGAATCTCTTGTTTATTACCAGAGAGGACATGCGCCTGATGGCGGAAGAATAACTTGTTTAAGAAAAGGTAATTTCTGCAATTGATTAATTAACTCAAGGCTCTCAAAGTCGCATTTTTTTGGCTTTTTGTTCTCCTTTTTCATTTTCCTTTATGAGGGTATGCATATTCTTCAGAATGTCTGGCTAAGATTTTTTTCCCATCCCGGTCGCTGGAGATCCTCCATACGGCTGCTGCCCCCGCTACCCTAACAGTTAAGTAAGTAAGTACATATTATAAGGGCCATTCAAATGATACGTACAACACGCACTGTGCAGTCCGAAATTTCCAATCGTGGATGGTAGATGGCAGCAATATATATGCCTTACTTTTAAATGTGTACACAAATTCACCAAATTCCCTTAAAACACGGTTAATTTCATTTACTCTTTTTCTGTATAATGTGGACAGTTACAGGTCTACAGTTTCTTGTAAAACTAGTTCGTCTTCACTCTAAGACATCTTACCGCGAAAATGCTGCTGAAAACTGTTACTGGCAATGAGCTTCTTACGTATTTTCTTACAAGCGCTTTAAGTGTTGTACACAAGCATTGGCAACAAGTACACTAACTTTACGTCATTTTACGTGATTATAGCCCAAGGAAAGCACGCAAGCAATGAATTCTTTTGGCGCATCCAAGGAGTTTGCAGGGACGCCGGAGTGAAATACAGCATAATGTTTAAATGAGATGGGGGACTTCATGCACTCGCAACAGCGAATATCCTGCTTTTCTTCTGGGAGGTACTTCCTTAACCTCCATACAGTTCGAATCTCTCCGCTGAGGCCTTTTCATTTTCGGATCCCAGAAAAAAGCTTTAAAGCAACAGCGTTTCACCTCCGATGAAGAGGTCCGTTCTGCGATGGAGGAATGGTTTTGGTTTCTGCCAACTAGTTTATTTCCCAAAGATATACAGAAACCTGCCGATTGTTGGGACTGCTGCCTGACCAACTGGGCGAGTACGTGTCACGACCGTTTGAGCATAGCTGGAAATCTGTCATAAATATATTGCTATTGGTAAATCATTCATATGCTGTCAGTTGAACCGCAATCTATGTTTCATTTGAACAATTCTTATTAAAGGAGGCTCCCTCAGTGTGAATTGTCAGATTAGTTCCGCTGAATACAATGGAATAATATTGCTGTTCACTATCTTGAAATACCGATGGGCTGTGAAAGCAGAACAGGCCAAATGTGATTTTATAGCATAATAAATATTAACATTTCCTCTAAGGATATAATATAATCGAACAGGAAGTAGATTTATTAATTGTGCATAATGATATTTCTGACCGTGAAAATGAGAGTGGCAATATGATTTTGCCTAAGATCTGTTTCCATAAATCAATTTGAAATCCAAATGACAATGGTGAAATTTTTGTATCAATGGAAGCTGTTTAAGACACTTTCAGTGACTGAGTGATTGCGAAGGCTTTTAATTTATTTAGCTTCTTTGGGATATTCATAGAGAGATATAAATACGCACTTGAGGTGCTCAGTGCAACAGTAGCTCCTGACAGACGAAGGCTACAGTCTACTGCTGAACAGGTATACACAGATGAATATTTTAATTTAATTAATATATTTATGTGATATTAAATGTTTGTTAGTTTTAAAATTAATTTCCGTTCCCTTTATAAACTGCATCGTATGAATGAGGAAACTTTTACAATGTCATTCAGTTTGTTGATATTTGTATACTTACAATATTTGTGAACTCGTATTCTTGCGAAAGCTTTTTAAAACGCCATTCCCATTAAAGAGGATCGCGTTCATTGTTCATGGATACGATACAAATTTCTGGGAATGGAATTAATTTAAATATAATGACTAATATATACATAAATGAACTTCGTTTACATTAATGTGGATATCCGGTCATATGCAGTAGACATTAAGTTTTATTTGTCTTGATCGAATGAAAGAAAATAAGAAGGAACTGTATATGAACGAAAAATCTCTAACCACAAAACAAAATCCGGGATAAGAAAAGCGGGATACTTATTTCAGCAAGGTTGAGATTAATGTGAAATCAACTAGCTGTCCAGCGTGCTCCGGAATGCTCTGGAGCTCTGAAAACTGTTCAACTGGCTATTCCAGCTCTTCGAGAGCTTCTCCTACAGCGTTCGGCTGATACTGCTCCTTGCACCAGGGAGCACTACTTCGCACTTCACCAAAATTGGCGGAGCAGGTTTGCTCCCTGGTCGTCTGCAAAATTAAAATGGCTGCCTCAGAGACTAAAATTAACGAGATGCTACACAATTGTTGAATAGCTCTTTATCTGACAGTTATTCCAGATAAGAAGACGAACTTTTGGCTTTGTTATTGCTTCAACATTTGTAATGAGCGAAAAAAAATTACAAAAAGATTGAGAAATTTGTTATATTTCCACTTATTTATCATGAAAATTGATGAATATACGTGGCCAGTTGCCATTGGCCTCTGTTCCTACACGTGTTTGGAGCACTGAAGGAAAAAAATTTCAGTGCTCCATTCAATTATAAATTCCGCCAATCATATATTGTCCCATAGCATATTTTTCTGTTTATAAGCCGGCCCCGGCCAGCCCACTCTTTGTAGCGATCTTAGCCTCCGATGATGGTGAAATACCGAAACACGTACGGCACATTAAAATATTCTACCGTATCATTTCTCAGACTCATTTTTATTCTAGATTACACAATTTGATACTTGATAACATGGACCCGACGGAAATTGTTCAAAAAATTTCTGTTTGACTGCTCCACTCTTTGTTGATGCTCTTATGTATACGGGTCGTACAAACGAAAATAAAAATTATTTTTTTTATCCAAAGTGTATACAAGGAATTTAAAAATACTCTCCAAATGCGTTAAGGCATTTATCCCACTGTGTAAGAAGGCGTGTAATTCCTTTATGGAAGAAGTCTTTCGATTGTGTGTGGAACCATTCTAAAACCTCTTCCTTCACTTCATCGTCCGACTGAAACCTGCGGCCTTTCAGATGTTTCTTGAGATCCCCAAACACGTGAAAGTCACATGTGGATAAGTCAGGGCTGTAAGGTGGGAGCTGCATTGCTTCCCAGTTGAACTTCTTGATGAGGTCTACCGTTGCTTTCGAGGTGTGAGGACGCGCGTTGTCGTGGAGAAGAAGCACTCCTTCTGTAAGAAGTCCAGGACGCTTGCATTTGATGGCCGCGCGCCGTGCCTTCAATGTTTCCTCATATCGTGCTGCGTTAACTGTGGTGCCTTTTTCAAGAAGTCCAGTAAAATTGGGCCTTTGCGATCAAAAAACACGGTCAACATCACCTTCAAAAAAACCTTTGCGATCAAAAAACAAATTACTGCTCTCTGTTCCTGTTTCGTTGACTCCATTTTGGTGTTTGGACGAAGCGATCACTTGCAGAGCTTCGAAGCGCGAGCTATCGTTCTTTCTCACGTGATGCTACACTTGCACCCTATTGTTCAATTTGCACGTGGGGTTTCGCAATTGTTGAAAACAAAAATACGATCCTATACGTCGTCTTTTTTCCCCACACAAATTTTCGTTTTCATCTGTACGACCCTTATAGATTGATCACGTGACAACAGCAATTCGTGTGCTCGCTGGGAGCAGCCAGCCGAATTCGCCATAAAAATACCACACTATAAGTTCGGGTAAATACCTAGAATTATTCTCATTGATTGACCCAATTAGAGATGACATACAAGGAACACACGAAAAGCAAAAAAGAACACAGCAAGAGAAAATTCCAGAAATTGGAACACGAAAACTAAAAATTAAGATTCAATAAACCAAATAAAACAGTCTCTGGGATTGGCCCCTTTTCAG
>JAHWFO010092500.1:595761-611267 GCA_023313115.1 Rhysida immarginata
ATTTAAAAATGAGCAGTAACTGAAGATAATGAAGAGTTAGCAGACTATTGAGAAACAGTGGAAAGGCGGCAGAGGAAGTAGTCCCTTCGCTCGGCGCTGATTGGGTTTCACCAGCGGCACTGCTGCAACAGAACAAATGGTCAGTGACCTAGTGGTCATCGAAGTTCGCAGGTGGCCGTCGACGATCCAAGCATGTTAACAGAATTAACGGCGATTGCTAGACTACACCAAGTGTTGAATGCCCAAGCTTTGCTTCAAGACGTCGAGAGCAGAGTGCGCATTGCAACAACAGATTACCAAGTAGCGATCATGTACATCCACCACTCAGATTAATGGAATTGCACATCACACAGACACAAGCGATCATGTACATCCAACGCCATTCAAGAAGAGAAAAACCAAGCCCTATGGAAGAATCTGAGGTCGCCTATCGACCAGCTGATAAGGAGTAGTCGTCCATGCAACGAAAGACAAGATTTCAGTGCCGTTTGCGAAATCGCGTGACGTTTGAGGAAGTAGCCAACAACAGGGTTGATGTAGTTGCATTGCCGCTTGGGGGTTGGAGCAGATGCATTAATTGAAAGGAAATAGAAGAATTACTGCTATAGCCTGGAATCAGAGTATTGTTGCATTTTCATTAAATTTCCTCCCATTTTCGACGAAACCCTATACACGTTTTTCTGTGGCACTACATAAAACTCACTCAGATATACACAGCAATCCAACTCGCTTCAAGGCTGTCGAACTATAAAGAGAGATGCAGAGACCGAATGTGAAGCTTCTGATCGAGAACCAAGAGCACGAAGATGAAGACGGCGTCACACTAAAAACACTGTCGCTTTCCGTTGCCTGGCTTCACCCGGTCCGGATACCGGCCCTCTTTAACTAGTCTAAACTAATATTGACACCTGATTCTAACACATGTTTGGCGACACTCTCCGACCTACTCTATTTTATTAGGTAGGAAAGAAAGTTCCCGCGCAATGTTTATTAATGACGAAATACACGGCAATAGTGCGGCGAAAGGCACATATCAATCTGCAATGTTTTCCCCGTTACTGCTGCCAACGACCGGTAGATCATGGATACCTGTATGGAAAAAATGCAGCTGGTCTGGCGTCGAATACGTCACCTACTGCAGTTGTGAGGTCCGCATCAGTTACGTAGTTTTTGCCATTAAGTCCTGCATTTCCGTAATAAGCGGTAGCCTGTAAGCGTAAGAAGTTTGACGGGTCACACTTGCAATCTGTGTTCGTGCGTTGTCGCGAGCAAAGATGACATCAATCATTTCAGGACGTTTTTCTGCAATTGCGTCTGCTACTCGTTGCAGTTGTTCACAGTATACGTGAGCGTAAATGGTCTGATTGCGTGGTAATATTTCCCATCACATCCCACTACACATAAACCATGAGCTTCTTTTGATGCAGAGCGGCCTTTCCTTGCGGTGTTGCAGGTGCCCCCGGTCTGTTCAGCTCCTTTAGCATGAAACGTGCGAGAAATTTCTGACCACCCAATTTGTGAACGAGTGCTCTTTCCACTTTTTGATTATGTTTCGAGACGTTTTCCCAAGAATCACATATAACCTGTAGAGATGTGGATTTGTTTGGTGTCCAATAAAGCAGATTTGAATTGAGCTCGATGATCCCATATGTGTGTATTTATTTGATAATCGCTATTGCAGGAAATCACAAGGGAACTACAAAAACATGCATCTCACAGATTCTCACCAAATTGAAATATATGTTACTCATCTAAAGCCACTACTGAAGCTTGCAACATAAGAAAATGCTAAATTTTGTTTCTTTCAAAATAAACCGAGAAAACGAAAAAAATTGAGCACATGTAGCCATACAATGGATCTGTGTGTGTATTATTGCGCTCTCAACTTCTTTTTACACTACTCAACAATACGCACGAATCCACTTAACCTGAAAGAACGCTATTGCTTCCAAGGTATGCTTGCGCGCAAAAAAAAGTGTTCGTACAACGACATGTATATCCCTTTCAGTGTACATAAAGAAGATTAAAGCAAAAAAAAGGCGCCTGCAAAAATAACATACGCATAGTTAAATGATTACATAAATTAAATGATTAATAGAAAACTAGAGAAAGTTTAGGGATGTTATTAGGGATGCAATACCGGTTTTCTAATAAAAAATACATTTCGGTAATACTGATTATAAGCATCCGTAATACCGGTAGTAAAAATTCATTAAAAATACACTTATCCGAACTACTACATCTTGTGGTCAAATAACGGTTCTAAGTAAATCCACTGAACTGAACGAGTTGAATATTAGTATTTTCAGTATTATTATTATTATTATTATTATTATTATTATTATTATTGTAAAGCACACATTAGGTGTAATAAAAGGTTTAGGTTTTTAGTCATAAAACCACAGTAAAATATCATGAAGAGCTGGAGATTACACTCCGTTGTTTCCATCTGCATAATAAATTTCCAATTGTCTTTTAAAATGGCGACAGGAATTTTGACATGTTGAGGCTTCCCATTTTACAGCCAATGTACGTATTTCCAATGGAAGATCATTCCAATATGGTATTGCATTATAGGGAAAGTGTTGATCTTGTGACATTGCATGTTAGTTTAATGCGCTGCGCCCGGCAGAGGGGTAAATAATGTTGTATAAATGATTATGTGTGGGTGGTAGGTGTGTTGTTTGAATGTTGTTGTACGTGTTTTCCGTTGGTTTGGTTATTAAAACAGAGTTATTACGTTCGTTTTTGTGTGTGAATTGAATTGAGGTGCTAATGAAGTGCGTTTGTTGTGCGTGGAGGGAGGTGAGTTTGGAGTTCGTATGCTATTTTGTATCGTCGTGGTTGTGGTTATGATTATATTGCATGGGGTTAAGTTCATAAAAGAAAAACGCTTTTGTAATGATATTTTATGGCACTGTTTTGTGTTATTTAATTAATAGCCACGTAATCTGCTTGAGCGCAGTCGTTTTGAAAAGAGCGACAGCGTCAGGTATTGTTGCGTGTTTTATTGTTCTGATAAATTCTATTTCCTTGGAGGCTGATTTTATCAGCTGTTAGCATTGTTATGCTGTTTTTTTGTTTTGTTTTATTTTAAAGAATTTTGTGTGCGCTCTTAAGAAAAACTGCGATAGAGGTTGGACGTTTTTTTGTTTAAGCTCAGGCAGTACCTTTGGAATGGCCGACCGCCATTTTGAATATTCAGAGCCCCATTCACTACTGCTGTTATGTTGAAAAGCAGTTATAACGATGTTGACACTGGCTCAATTCCTTCAATTTAACTGCTGCAGCTTTACAAGTTTAAAGTATTTTACTTTTGGAGCGTCTGTTGTAAAGGAGGATCCAATGACTTCTCCCGTCGGGGCCCGTCAATGAGGCAAGTGCCCGAAGTACGTAAGTGCGCATCGGGAAAAAAAACCCCGCAACTTGTGCAATTAAGGACAACATTTGGTGAGTGTTCTTCTTTGTTTCTTTCCTCTGCAACCGGGAAGTACAGCATAAAGGCCTTTCACCGCGTTGTATCTTCACTATACCCTGATGTTTTGATTACTGTGCCTGCTCTCCGAACGAACCTTGATATGAGGTGTTTAAGTTACAATTTATTATATAGGTGCTGCACCCGCGTGATCGAACAGTGAAACTGTAATGGAACTGTAGTTTTATGTTGCTAATCGAGCTTCGATTGTAATTAAATATGTTTTTGTGTGATTTAACATGTTAATGTTAATTTTAAATGCTTAATCGCTTAAGAGTCGGCGTACGCAGCACTGGCACGTATCATAAATACTGTTGTACTTCTAAAGCAAACCTAGTTACATAAGTGGGAGGGCAGCCTGCTCGATATCAGAGTTGTGCCTTATTTAGGTAACGGGAACGGAGGTTTCTGTGTTCTCCCTCTGTGAGATAAAAGGGTGCACATATCTCTTGTTTGCGTTGTTGGTCTGGAATATTTGACATCCCGATTCCCTTTGAGGTTACAGTACCTGCGAGCAGCACCCCGCCTTGTAGGGGTGTACACTGGACTTGGTGATCAGAAGGTTCTTGTATGGCACATGGCTGGTTGGTGCACTACCAGGGTAGTAGTTGGCTGTTGATAATGGCTCTACATATTAATGATCACTGAAGTTGGCAATTATCTTTAGTAATAATTATGTTAGGGGCCCTCTAACTTATTAGTTTATTAGAAGTTATACTCTGTGGTGTGATGTATAGTTAGTTGCAATCTGTGGTTATGTGCATTGTTGGTCTGTTGGTTTTTAAAAACATGTCTGTACAACAGCTTTTCAGACACAATTTTATTATTATTATTATTATTAATTGTCACATTATATAAAATTTGTATTAGTATAATAAAGAGTGATGTGCAATATTGAGTTTGACTGGTGAATGCCTATTTATTTTCTTTTAATTTTAGCTCTCCTGCGATGTGTTGGCCCTTTGCGATGCCCTGAACCCCTGACACGTCTCTTCACTTAATTGCTCTACATCTGTACGGGAGTTGTGAGCTTCTTGGTGTAGTTAAAGGAGGGGGGGGGGGGTGCAACGTCACAATCTCTATCTTTAGATATTCTTAACGGTACTTGTATCAGTCCATATCTAGTCCTTCGGCAATTATTTCCCTTGCACAGTCATTGTCTAACATAATCCACAGGGTGATTATCCATTCGCAAGGCATTGGCTAGTTCACTCACTATGCCAATCTTCCGAATACTATCTAGTGTAGGTATTTTATACTTATACAGATATTGGTTATTAAATCATACTTGGTTAACTTGAAGGCTGCGCGGATCACTTTATTATACGCTACCTTAATACGCTGGAAGTTAACTTTATTTGAGCTACTCCAAAACACTACACTATAGTCTAATATTGGACATATTACAGAGCGGATAAAGCCAGTTATCTCATGATTTGAAAGAAAAGGACGAATTCTTCTTATTAAGTAGGTCTTACGACATAGGTTAGTAATTATAGTATCAGTCATGATGTTGAATCAAAAATAATCCCCAATATTTTAATTGTTTCTTTATTTACACTACTCGTTGAGGCAATGAACACATTTGTTTTCGATTTATTTAGAGTAAGTCCTCTTTTACTATACCACTCATGCAAGTAACTAGGAAGCCATCAATTTCATTTGCTGGCAAGTTGGAGCTTCAAACTAATATAACATGGATTAATCACTTAATAGTTTAATATATTCAACCTTTATAATAACAAGTACAAATTCATTTCAATTTAATGGAATGTTCCAAACGATGTTGGTTTTCCAAGTGTCAGGTTCAAATCTACCAAAAGTTCGTAGTTTTATAATTGGCGGCATAAATCAATTTATTGACCCTTATTTCAGCATTGTCCCCAATAAATATGATTAAGATAACTCTCTTTTTCTTCCTGTCACCTCTTTTTGAATGCAAAGTGTTAGTTTCAAATTAATGGGATACTGCAAAAATCATTTCACAAATTAATGGAATAGTTTTATCGAAAGTGTTTGTAAACTTACACTGAACACCCAACATGAAAATAAACAATAATTTTACCTCCCCTGAAACACTTGGCATTTATTAATAGGCTGTTGGACCACCTTTGGCTTCATATAGAGCCTTCACTCTTCTAGGCATTGATTTAATTAGTGACTCAAACTGCGCAGGAGAAATCGCCTCCCAGATTTCCATCAGCATATTTTATATGCGTCTTAGGTGCCTGGTCGGCCAGCAGCAATGCTCTTCTTTACTATTGCCCAAAGTTTTTCAATGGGGTTGAGGTCAGGCGAGTTGCCTAGCCACTTCAACACAGTCATCTGATGGCTTTCCAACCATTCCTTGGTTGAACTGGATGCATGGGCGGGGGTCAAATCCTGTTAGAAGATGTAATCGTCATCAGGAAGCATCTTTATAGGACTCCTGCTGGAATAAGCAATGTCTCCAAGATTGCTTTATAGGACTCGGAATTCACCTTTGAGTTGATAAAACCGTTTTGTCAACACCATAAGCACTCATGCAGCCCCACACCATTACACTTGCTGAATATTTCACTGATCGTTTCAGGCAAGATGCATGGGTACTTTCATCCTTTCTGCGCCAAACACGTGGCCTTTGATCACCAAACATCATGGAGAACTTCGATTCATCCGAAAAAATCACTTTTCTCCAATCATCATAAGTCCAATGCCGTCGCTCTTTCGCCCATTCATATGTTCTTTTGTGCAGCAACTAGATGAGGCTTGATTTTTGGCACACGCGACCGAAATCCGATTTCTCTCAATCTTCTCCATGTAGTGGTACCGGATTCTTGAGTCCCACAATTTCCTCAGATCCCCGACACTTTTGAATCTGTTGTTTATTGCCATATTCTTCAATGTCTGGTTGTCTCGCCGCGTTTTCTTCCGTTTTCGGCCACATTTCTTCCGTTAGCTTTGTGTTGGCTTATAGTTTTTAAAGTTTTTAACAAATTTTGAAACAGCACTTTGAATAAATCCAATCTAAAATACTATTTGGACCTGGGTTTTCCCAGCCAAATGCATTCCAACAATACGCTCTTTCTCTTTCTGTGAAAGATCACGTTTCTTCGCAATTGAAGGAAGCAATGTGTATACGTACTGAAAATGAACAGCACAATACGTGCAACAACGTTTAGAACTTTTCAAGAGGCATAGAAATGGAATATTCAGACTATTCCATTGTTATGAAACGGCGCTCGCTGTATTCCATTAATTTGAAACGACCATTTTGCATTCAAAAAGAGGTGACAAGCAGAAAAAAAGAGTTATCTTATTCGTATTTCTTGGGGACAATGCTGAAATAAGGGACAATAAATTGATTTATGCCGCAAATTATAAAACTCCAAAGTTTTGGTGATATTTGAACCAGAAACTTGGAAAATCAACATCGTTTGGAATATTTCATTAAATTGAAATGTAGTTGTATGTTCATTTTAATTGACTTATTGAAACATAAAATGTAACTATCAGTGTAAATTCAGGTAAATAAGGTAAGGGCAAACTAACAAAACTTTAGACCACTTCCACGCCGCCTATATTGGATTGAAGATCTTTATTTGAAACGGAATAGGCGTTTATCAATGCTTTCCAAGTCAATTACACAACGACAAAAGACGATGATATTCTCATATTCTCATCGTTTGTTTTCCAGTTGATTGTTGGTGTTTATCGACTTCTAGCGATTCCAATCATATTCTTTGACAATCAATTTCCCTACCATGACTTGACCCGTGAAAAAGCCACATATGACATTTCAGCAGCAAAGTCTGACTTGCCGTTGTCAATACACGCTTTTTGAAGCGAGATGCTTTGTGATTTGTGAATTGATATGGCATATGCAACATGAAGTGGAATTTGTTTTCGTGTGCATGCCACATCTGAATTTTTGAAGTTAACGAGAACGGGGGAAATGGGAATTTACCCATGATGAAGTGTTGTTCCCGTGTATTTTTCAAACTTTACCAACACGCACAAAGTCAAACAGTTTGGTATCGCGTTGTCGACGCTCGGAGTACAGACGATGTCCAACACTTCACCGTGTGCTTCGTCAGATGATGCCTTCCGAGCAGTGTTGTTATTGTGTTCAGCAGCAATGCACGTAACAGGAACACCTAAGTTATGAAGGCATGATTCGTTGTGTTCCGAATGTTTCCTTATTGCGAGACATTAATGTAATGGCGTGTGAAAAATGGGTTTTCTCGTTAAGATTGTAACTTACAAACCTAGATTTTAACAGAAGAAAGTCAGCTTCACATACTTCACCAATTGAGAGAGGATTGAGTAGTTCACGAGAAGGTGCCGGGTTTTTATTTACTTAACGTATAATTGTTGTTAAATGAAATTCTTTTTTCAGCTGTTGGTAGACCAATTTTCCTTGAACAGCAAAAGTAGATGATGGATTCGGTTGCTTATACGTACATAGGTGTATCACCAACAGGAAGCAAAGGATTAAAGTCGCCCAAAAGCAGCAATGCATATCCTCAAAGAACTTCATGTTGTTTTTCTGGGTTTGTTTGACGAAGTCGGTTGTCTAATTCGCCCAGCAAATTCAGTCCAAGCATTGAGAATTCGTCAACAACAATTAGCTTTACTGACTGCATTGACAATTGAAATTCGCGTTCGGCTTCACCACATAGCATGGACATGACGGACCTCCATCACGGAGATCAACCAGAACGTTTATTGCTCTTCAACAACATCACATATCTCCGGGTTTTTTTAATACAAACCACCTTCAGGCACCAGACTAAGTGTGTGCGAGATTTGGCTATTATTGGTTTAGTGGTTTTGACGTGATGACGTTACAATGGTGACTGATAAGGGAGCTACGCTCGCTCCGCTCCAATTAATGCCCTGGTCTAAGTCCAGCATCTTTCTATCCTCGTCTTGACTTTGATAAGGAGTAAATAAAAAATTATCGTCCACGTAACTTAATATCTGAAGATTAAAATCATGATTGAAGGTGAGGTGACAACCCTTTACTCATAATAGGATCTACTGTAACGGAGTTAGGTATAGATACACCAGTCGGGATATTTATCCAGTTCAGGAATTGCTCTAGCTTATGGCTTTTTAATTGTTGTTTACTTTGTTGTGCACAATGCCTAACTATATTCCATATCCGCAATCGTTGGGCATTATTTATAATGAACGATCTTTTTGCTTGGCGTACACTTTTTTCGAAATTCTGAGTGGCTATTTTGTAATCTTGTAGATTGCTATCAATCATGCTTTGCTGATATATTTTATATTTCTCACATTTCTGTTTCCACAAGGTCAATATATGTGTTCCATCAATATTTCCTCTGATCTTTTTTACGGTTATTTATAAATTTAACATTTAGTCCTGCTTGTATCGCCGCACTAAATAATTTTTCTTCCAAATGTTGTATTTGCATATCAATGTCGGTTAGTTGATCAAATTGCGACCAGTCTAATTGAGGCTGTCTTGTTCGGTAGAGATTCTAGTCAACTTGATCATAGTTAATAAGGATTTGGCTCTCATCGTGTAAATTATCCCTCGCACCTGGAGTATGCATTAACGTTAATAAAATAGCCAAATGATCACTACCAGGAAAATTAAGCCATATAGGCGTAGTATAAGTCAAAGAATTGGAAACATAAACATTATCTATCAAGGTTGATCGCGTCATTGATATTCGCGTTGGATCAGTGACAATTTGTTTTAATCCCAATTTCTGTGTTGTTAATACTAATATTCGCAAATCAGTTTTCGTTACCAGGTAATCGCAGTTAAAGTCTCCAATAACAATGCTTCTGTCAATATTGTTAAGATGGATTAAGTTGCAGACACAATCAGAAAGTTTTACATATATTGGTCTAAGACTGCAGTTATGTAGATCCATCCTTGTGAATCACGATATTTAATTGTCAAGATCTCCAAATCCTCCTCATTAAAAGATGAAACATACACTGATTGTATCATATCTATCTCATAAATTGCCACACCTCCACCTCGGGTAGTCCGATCCACCCTATAGATGATAGCCACTTATATTAATTAACTTATTGTCATGGTTAGTTAGCCAGGTTTCCCCAATTTTTATATTATTTGTTATAAAAAATAGTTGAAGATCGTCCAATTTGTATATTAATGATCTCGCATTTAAATAACAAATATTAATATTGTAGCATTTCATTCGAAGTTTTGTTGTTTGACGTGCTAGGCCTCCCTATTGGTTTCTATAATTGCTAATAGTCGTTTGTAAAGTCTGGGTTCCTTCCAAAGTAGGTTTTAATATTGATATAATAATCTGGATTGGTAGATTCAATTCTAATAAACATAAAAGCAGCCGTCGTGTCTTGACGCGTCTTCCACCGGCCACATTCTATTACCGGGATATCATGAGCCAATAATTGCAAAGCTAAATCATGGGCTTTTAAGTCATCGCAAATTTTGCCAAGACGTAATCGAATTGTTTTCCGTTGTTTTATAGGTATTGTCCACTGTCTTATTCCCCATTTGCCATGTTCATTCGGCTTAGTTTCTTTATTTTGTTTATTTCTATTTCCATTTCGTACTGTCTTCCAATTTTGATTTTTAATATCCACTAGTGATGATGCAGTAGCACAGTTATCCCCCATAGTAGGAGAGTCTTGAGTACTTTCTGTTAACCTCTAACTTTTTTGGTTATCATCATGAGTATTAGATAAATTCTTATCTGGAGTAGTATTTACCTTCATGGGAATTGTTGCTAACATACGGTTCTTCTCCTCCACTTGTACCCTATCCTCTATAGATGATGGAACGTTCAAGTTTCTCATTACAGTTAATAATTTTATTAATACCTCATTGGTAGATGTAAAAATTTCACCAAGTTGTATCGTGAGGGAGTCTATAAATTCTTGCAACATACATTTCATATTATTTATAATACCGCTAATGATTGCTTTTATTATTTCATCACCTACAGATATTGGGTTTCTTATGTTTGTATTTACCTGATCATCCTGTACTTTTGTTTTTATCCATCTTTTCGCCAATAGCACTGACTCTATTCATCAATTCTCCAAAGATTTCACTAATTTTTTCTTCCACCACTTTGATGTGTTGACTTTTACCATGGATGAAGAATAACAGGATAACCGACTCCATAGGCGAGCCCAGCAAGCTCTCTTGTGGTGGCGCCATCTGGTTATTTCAGTGAAAAACTCACTTTCTCAGCTTAATCCAATGCTTCTTTTAATGCTCGTTTTATTGAGATAATTTATTATTTTTTTTTTTACAAAAATCTGATAAAATCAATTAGATGCCAGTTAGCTTCTGTAAAAATTTATTAAAAATCACGTGGCTGAATTAAATTAGTTTAAAAAAAATATTACGTTAAGTTGAAGATGATGTTGAAGATCTTAGACAAAAAGAAAAATTTCTTTATTAAATGTTTATAAAAATGATTTAAAGCTGAAAATAATTACAAAAATAGTAGTAACATTTATCATAAAAATGCTTTAAAACTTTTTTTAATTTTTTGAAAATAATTACAAAAACAGTAACATTTATCAGTAACATTAATGTTTTAAAACTTTTTTTTAATTTTTTACGAATATAATGAGGCAAAAAATTATTTCAGGCATAACAATATTTTAACTGTTATCCTTTTCGATTAATGTTTTAAGATTGGAAATATTAATTGCATTTACTTTTAAAATAAACTTAAATTGGAAAAATTAAGCAAAGTTACATATGCTTAAGTTTTGCGAGTTTTCGCTTATTTTTTCTCTTTTCCTGGTTATTTTGATTTATTAAACGAGTCCTCAACTTTATAGCATGATGAATTCTTATGTTAAAGAAAAGTTTAATAATTTTCTGAATGGTACTGTCGCAAACATCTGGTAAAAATTTATGAACTGGACCATGAAAGTGATTGAACAATTTGCTTCCTATCTTTGATTGATAAAGTAATTTGGGAAATTTTTCGTCAAAGCAAGCTGACATGTATTGAACAATTTTACTTAAGTTTGGAGTTGGCAAATGTAACCCCCCACATTCACTGCCTTCTATTTGTCCTGCGCTTTTGAGAACGATGAACATTTCTTGATGAGAAGCCATTAATTTCTCTGCTTTCAACAAAGCTGTCGAGCATTTTAGACATTGGTGATTTTTTAAAACCTTGGCCCCAATATAGCCACTGATGTATGTTAAATTATTTTGTTCTTCTGGAAACGAACTTGCTTCTTCCACATTCAGAGACATATTTTCATCAGCAACTGTGGAATAATCATGTTTCTGCAATTGGTTCTTCATCGAATTAATAGATTCGCACAGCATCAATAAATGGTCATCAAAATCATCAGCACAATTTTTCCCTTTAGATGAGATCATCAAACAAGAAGAACAAAGTTTTTTGTAGGCGTGCCTAAATTCTTGTGCCATTGGATTTTCACGAGATCCTCCACAAAACCTTATTTTTGAAAAAAAGTTTTCCAAGCAATCCTGATTTAAACGATTGGTTAACAGAAAGGTAACCAACTTAGAATCATGTAAGTCTTGCAATAATTGCAAAATTGATGATATGGTCATTTTCCAAGCATTAATACTGGGTAGCTGGGATTTAACACCTTGGACTTTGGTATCCGAAAACAGGAAAAACATTTCTTCCAAAAATGGTAAGTGCATACTTACGTCTTTGATGGGTTTTCTCAGTTCTTTTATGTCAGTAATGCTCGAGCTATTGAAGACATCGAATAATTTATCCATCTTTTCAACAAATGTTGAAGTGTACATTGCATCTGGAGGCAATTTTTTAAGAAGAATATAAAACCATATCCCCATTGCCACGCTGTGGCTTAATAATTGTGATGCAAGTTTCACCTTCATCGCTGCAAATCGATTTACATGAATATGCCTCTCTCTTATTTTCGGGGCTGTTCTTAATTCTTTTTTCTGATCTTCAAAGAAAAAATGCAAAATGTGTTTCCAGGAAACAGTTTCGCCTTCAACTAAGAAGTCATGCTTTTGTAAATTGTTTCTAATGCACTTAAGGAGGTGGGGAGGATCATATATCACAAATATGTTGTTGTTATTGACATGAATAAACGGTTCTTCAATAGTAACATTGAGCTTATTCAGAGCTTTTCTGTTATTACTCGCCAAGTCGCATATCATTACTTTAACATTTAAATCACTTGAAAGTAGCTTTTGTACTACTTCCATTATAGTGGCTGCTAAAATATCACCATCCATTGCACTCTTCACAT
Organism: Rhysida immarginata; assembly: GCA_023313115.1. Taxonomy (NCBI): domain Eukaryota; kingdom Metazoa; phylum Arthropoda; class Chilopoda; order Scolopendromorpha; family Scolopendridae; genus Rhysida; species Rhysida immarginata. Next base: position 608,480 of record JAHWFO010092500.1, read on the forward strand.
AATAAAATGCAACTGGCTGGGACCAGTTTTTGGTTAGACCTCGAACCATAAAAACTGTAGCATGACCTGCATGTTTTTTGTTTCTGCCAAATGAACCCAGATCTTCAAAGCCTTCAATCAAATCCTGTGCTCATGATACAAGTTTCAATCAGCAGCAGAAGTGGACTGAATATGGTTAATCCAAAGATTTGACCGACTTTGAACGAGGCATGATCGTTGGAGCTCGACTGGTGCAGCGGAGCATTTCGCAAACCGCGAACCTCCTCGGGTTTTCCCGTTCAACAGTGTCAAGGGTATTCCGTGAATGGCAGTTATGCGAAAAATCAACCTCTAACAAACGCAACTCCGGATGAAACAGGGCTGTGGATGAACGAGGCGAACGGCGACTGCCACGAATCATCCACAGCAACAGGACGGGAACAGCCCAACATTTTGCAGTGCATTTCAATGAGGGAGCATCCCAACCCATATCAGAGCACACTGTGCAGCGCACTGGGTTTAATAACAGGCGGCCAGTACGGGTACCGTCGTTGTCACCGCAGAATAGGAAAGCACGCTTGCTTTGGGCAAACAGATATCACCACTGGACACTGGATGAGTGGAAGAAGGTCGCCTGGTCCAACGAATCGCGGTTACTACTTCATCATGCGGACGGCAGCCTGCGCATCTGGCACAGACAGCACGAGGCCATGGACCCATCCTGTCAGCAGACAACTGTACAGGCGGGTGGAGGAGGAGTTACTAGTCTGGAGTGTCTTCTCTTGGGACACACTGGTTCCTCTGATATCCGTAGACACATCACTGAATGCGACACACTTCCTGAACATTGTTGCCGATCATGTGCACCCGTTCATGATGACTGTGTTCCATGGTGGTGACGGACGGTTTCAGCAAGGCAATGTTCCCTGTCACCGTGCTCGAATGGTTTTGGACTGGTTTGAGGAACATTATGCGGACTTCCACCTGCTTCAGTGGCAAGTTCGGTCGCCCAATCTCAACCCGATCGAGCATTTATGGGATGAAGTGAAGATAACTATCCGACGCTTTCCCACACTACCGTCCAATATGCACCAATTACGGAACGTTGTGATGTCAGCCTGGGCTGCTATTCCTCCACAACGGTTTCAACACCTTGTTGAATCCATGCCAGCTCGTAATCAGGCAGTTCTCACCGCTAAAGAAGGCGCAACACGCTATCAGCGGGGTATCTCTAATAAATTGGTCGTTCAGTGTACGTGCATCCTTGCTTTATTTGATTTTGCCTCGGTTTTCATTGATTTCCAAATCACTAAAAGATTTTCGAGCTGAAGTATATAAATTACCAAAATGCAAACTCTTATCAGGAATTTATGAATTTTCTTAAAGCGTGTGTTCTCCTTCGTTTCTTCATCATTTTCAGTTATGTTTTAGTATTTTAAAGCTACTAAGTGATGTTTTTTAAATTTAGAATTGGTTCTATTTATTTAATTTTGCATTGTTAAACTACCCTTCATCCAGTTGGATTGTTTTTTTTTCATTTGCCTTCCTTAATAAGAGACGATATTTTTTATCATCTTTTATGTTAACTTTTAACTTTATTAATATTTTTATAGTATTATTATAATATAATTAATACAAATGAGAAATATACGATACATATTAAAATATAGCTGGAATGTATAAAATAAATAAATATCAAATATTAAAATTACAAGTATAAAAAATAGTTTTTCAGTTTTCAATTATATTTTCAGTTAATAAAAATAAACTGATATTCCTTTCTAGACATAATCTTTAAAAATTTATGAAGAAAAATGATTTGTTTTCTTGTATCCAGCATTCTTGATAATAGTTCAAAGAATGTGTTTTAGGAACTGGAAATTAATTTCTTTAAATTAAAACATTTCTTTCTTTCTAATTTTTATCTTTTTATAAGTTGTTAAATAAAATTTAATTTTATTGTATACGAAATACAAATAGTTTATTTAAATGGTGATCTTGAAAAGAAAAGAAATGCAAAACATCCTCTCTGTATGGCTATCTAGTTGAAAACCACATGTACAGTCTCTACTAGCACGTGTAAACTGATGTTTTGATGGTCTGTGCCCATACCTAATGCCATAAAATGCCCTAAAACTAGACATCTGCAGACGCAGTTTCTTTTGGTGCTTGGAGAAGTTGGCCGCACAAATGCAATTTTGCTATTTGCTCTGCGACGGGTGCTAAAACCAGCGTTGCTGGTCAAGTGGCTGACGCCATTATGTCTTGTTCCCCCTTTACGACGGGGGTGGGGGTAGTTGGGGACAGCACAACGCGACTCCTGGCCAGTAACGCACCCTCGTTGCGTGCGGCTTGAAGAGTCAGCTATCAGGTCGGTTGTCCCACTAACAGTTTCCCTATCCCTGTCCCTCCCTGACGCTATCACCCGATTTTCCCTTCCCCCCCTTATCTTATCTGGTACAGAGGGTAGATTATCGCAAGCGATAATCTGCGGCACCTACTCCTACGTGGGAGTTTTGCGCCATCCCATTAAATAACGGCTGCTACGAGATGACAGTAGCAGTCGGGACCGACGGCTTAACGTGCCCTCCGAAGCACGGGGGATTTCATGATGGAAGAGCTGCTGGGGATAAACGAACCAGAGGCTGTCACCAACTGCTGGAAAACCAGCTATGGTCAATCGGCAAATGGGTCAGACCAAAGTCCCCCAACAGCCGCGCCCGAAATAGCTGTCCCGCCAGCGGTGGCCCTCAAGCCCAGGCTGTCACCCAACCAGCAGCTGGCCGCGCCTGAAGTTGCTGAACTCCAT
>JAHWFO010092500.1:611367-629315 GCA_023313115.1 Rhysida immarginata
CCCCCCCCCCGGGAGATTGTAGCATCCGTCTTCCGTTTTTTACGGTTGTTTTCCAAGTTATAAATTAAATGCAATGCGCATGTCCCGGGAATAATTGTACGCATATACTATGAGATGAACTAATGAACTGTCTTGATTTACATTTTTTGATAATAATTAACTTTGGTCCCTCTACGGATTATAATTGATTTTGTTATGCTTGTGGAAATTCGTTTTCTTGATAATCTAAGATTAAGATGTATTTAAATGACCTATCTAATTATATTTGGGAATAAAGAGGGACATCGTTTATTGGATTTAGGATTTATTGCATACAAACTCACTCCCCCGTTAGTCCGATACTTAAGAATAAGCTTAACCGCAGCGCGTATCTTCTTAGTCGATGATATCCCCCGTTTGCAAGGGACCGCAAGGCCCCTTGCATTATACAGGGTGTTTCAGAATTACACCACCAAACTTGGCAAAACGTTAGAGGGGATCAATGTGAACATCTTTTGTTAATAACGTTTTATTCTAAAATGACTGAGCAGTCAGCTACAGTACAAAGATTCCACTGTTTCATCCTGCTTATTCGGAGTCCCATTAGCAAAAAGACAGTATTGCTTAATGTTTTGAATAACATTAATTTACCCACTACAGAATAATGGTTCATTCCTTTAAATCCATACAGTAGTATGCAATTAGACACATGGTTAGTACAGAAAACAATTGTAAAGTTTAGTTGTCAATTGGAACCACTGCAAGCACTGCATGCAGACGCACTCAAATGAAGAATTGGCTGATATGCATTTCGTGTATGGAGCAGCCAATGGCAATGGGAGAGCTGCAGTTAGGCTGTACCAGGAAAGATACCCCACCAGACGTGTGTCTCACTATCAGACATTCGCAAATCTGCATCGGCGACTTCGTGAAACAGGTTCTTTCTCCAGGAACATGGGCAACGCAGAACGACCACGTAACAGGAACGTAGCGCTACAGGACGAGATTCTGCAACAATTTGATGATAACCCAACAACAAGTGAACAGTCATGGACAAAAAAAACGCTCCCTCACTCTGTACTGTTATATTTTTAAATGAGCGTTTAATACTTTGCCACTAGGTCTCTAATATCGTTTAGTTCAGTCAGAAAATAATCTAAATTTTTTAATAAAATCGTACCATCCTATTTTAAACGCTCATTTAAAAATATAGCAACACACAGTGAGGGAGCGTTTTTTTTTGTCCATGAGTGTACGTGCAGTAGCGCACAACCTGGCTGTGAACCAAGCTTATTTTGGAGAGTTGTGCACGAGAATTTGCTGTATCCATTCCACCGGCAAAAGGTCCAATCATTGAAGATAACTGACTACCCTCTTCGTGAAGCATTTGCAACATGGTATTTAGCACAAAATCACACGGACCCTACATTCACATCACGTGTATTATTCACAGATGAAGCCATGTTTACACGAGAGGGAATGTTTAATTTACACAATGCACACCTGTGGGCCCATGAGAATCCACACGCACGTTTTCTCCGTGCATATCAACAGCGCCACAGTTTTAACGTTTGGTGTGGAATTGTACATGAACAGTTGATTGGCCCATACATGATGCCCACTTCCTTAACAGGGCATACGTACATGTTTCTTCAGCATGTGTTACCAGAACTCTTGGAAGACATACCACTGAAAGTTCGCCGAGACATGTGGTACCAGCACGATGGGGAAGTACATGTGGTACCCCATTTCTCCCGGGAAGTACGTGATTACCTTGATGCAAGATTTCCAAACAAATGGATCGGTCGTGGAGGTCATCTGACCTTACATGTCTGGACTGCTTCCTCCGGGGACATATGAAAAGTGTGGCGTATGAAACTCCTGTTGAGTCACAGGAAGATCTTGTGGCACGTGTGGTGGCTGCTGCAGCGATGGTAAACGAGATGCCTGGAGTGTTTCAGCGCATCAACCGTTCCACGTTACGATGATGTGAGACTTACATTGAAACAGGTGGTCGACATTTCGAGCACATTATGTAGTAATAAAGACATTACTGACTTGTCTAATTAATGTTCTTTGTAATGATGTGAATAAACGTGTTAAAGAATAACTGTTTCCGTTCATGTTAATTAATTGAATCCACGTACTGCAGTTGACTGCAGAATCATTTTAGAATAAAACGTTATTAACAAAAGATGTTCAAATTGATCCCCTCTAACGTTTTGCCAAGTTTGGTGGTGTAATTTTGAAACACGCAGTATATACATGCAATGATACATAAAATAATTAAAAGGCAAAGGCCTTATTTATCGACCCTTCATCACAAAACCTCCTCAGCCCAAATTCGGAAGCGGTTCGTGTAAACGCAACTTAGCCGAGGTTCAAAATGTTTCGACAGTCTTTTGGTTGTGTAAAAGTCAGTCAGAGTAATTTGTTTTTCTTACTTTCTTTACTGCCATGAGAGGTGCTTGGGCGATATCTCTAGATAGGTTTGCATAAAGAAACTATCTCAACGTTTCAATCACTGCGATGCATCGTTAGTCGATGGAACACCTGCAACATCTTGACCATTGTTGTTAAAATTTGTACCATTTTTAGAATTCCTTGAAACTGCTCTATCTCAAACTGTAAATAATAACTTCCTTCAATATATGAAAAAATAAACAGATAGTTTCAGCCAATCAGTAAGGTTGAATCCAACTCTTCCAAAACATCTGTTTTAACCAGGATGTTCTAAGGCTCAGTGGACTGAATTTTAACCAGAGGTCCGTTTTAAGCGAGTCGTTATTATCCGCCAACTGAACACAAAGGCCTTTTCGCTAGGCCAAAAAAACCGATCCGTTTAAACCAAGAGCCTTTATTATCCGAATCCATACTAAAGAATTTCTATTGTAATTATAAAATGCAACGTATTTATGAAATAAAAATACATTTACTAAAAATTGAATAAAAGGTTTTATTTTATTATTATAGTATATGCAATGAATTTAAATATGCAATTCATGAATGGAAATTTACTTTTTCAGTACTACCGGTAATACGAAATCTGGTAATATCAATAATCCTACTTGGATTGGTTGAATCGGTATTATAGGGTACGTAGGGTACATTTTAGAACTAAATTAACGATTATTTGCTAAATTTGACTAACTCTATAGTAAGGTATGATTATTGAAAATGCAAAATCTGGAGGCATTATCAATATACACATAAAAAGCTGATAATCTTAGTTATCTTCCAAGACGTTTTGTAAACAGCATTTTTTGTTATCTGCCATGAGCATAGAAGAATAGATTTTCTGGGTATCCAACACGTGATCATGCTTCTTACAGTTGCCCATGTGAAAAGGCACGGATTTTCCAAATTGACTCCCGCCACTTTTAATGATTCTTGATCACCATGGCAAATATAAGCAGAACAAGAAAAACGATTCCTTTGAGAGACAACGGAATATCTTTATTTTATAAATCAGCACATCAGTATTTATCGACAGCTAGTGAGGATAGTAACCTCAATTATGTGGTCATGCATATTCTTCAAATACATTCTAGTTCCATTGAAAAGCTTCTGTGGATCAGTACTGTGCAATAGATTGATAGGAGAACCAACTTTCACTTCTATCCAGGAAATTTTTAAGAATTAAGAAATTCAATTGGAAATCTTGCCGTGTTCAAAGAACTTATCCACTAATTTTTACATTTTGCTCGTGTTAGGAAGCTGTTCCATAATTTTCTGGTTAGTTATAAATTAACTCAGCCATTTTTGGAAAAAGTATTGCCCTCTCCCAAAACTATTGAAAGTACTGATGTTGTTGCCAATTTCTGTACCTTTGTTCACTGTCTTCGAATACCCTGCTTGGATTTTCAGCAATACACAAAATTCTGGCGGAAAAGCAATGTTTCCGTGTAACTTTTTCTCGAACTTGCCTTTTCCAATCATCAAGATGTTATACAGTTATAATTTTATAACGTCCATTTTACAATACAGTGGTTTATTAATGTTTAGATATATAATCGATTTTTATCCTTTTGGACATCATCAGTATTTCCAGTTGAAATGTTTAAACAGACATTGTAAGATAACGCCTTAAAGGCCTCAGAAGAATGTGTAAAGAATGTGATCCGATGATTGTCCTAGGAAGAAGCTATACCATCGAGGAGTTGATACGATCTACTAAAGAAAGTTCTCACCACTGCACAGATCAGTGAGTTATGAATTTAAATGTGGGACTTGTCAACTCAAATATGTACTAACAAATATTATACAGGGTGAATACAAACGTCTGAACCCCCCATTTTATTTTTTGAACCGAAGCAGATATGTCAATTTTGATGAATCCAATGAATAGGAAGTTGTGGGTGGCCTATCACATGGTGCACTTTTCATCATCCCAAATATGCAAATTAGGACACATTCAAAATTTATCTCAAAAAACGTAAAGGATAGGGAAAATATCCCAATTGCAAACTTGTTCAGCATAAAAAAAACAGAAAACGAAAAAAATCATCCAAATCAGATCAACCAATCACCCACAATCACATGGTGAACTGTTTGTAGCACAAACAAGTTACTTCAAATAGTTTTAAAAAAAAGTTAATCAACAAAATGCTCGATGTGACGACCGTGGGCATCATAACATAACTGGGCACGGAACCTAACTGACGCCAAAACATCAACAAGCATGGTTGGTGTCACTCCTCGGCACGCTTCCTGGATTCGTTGAACCAGATCCTCCAGTGAGGCGGGCTGCGTAGCATAAACTTTGTCCTTCAGGTATCCCCACAAGATAAAGTCAAGTGGTGTAAAATCAGGGGAGCGGGGTGGCCAACGAACTGGTCCTCCTCGGCCAATCCATTGTTCTCCAAACATCTCACTTAGACGCTCGCGAACGACCAACCCGTAATGTGGAGGAGCTCCATCATACTGAAACCACGTGCGCTGATACGAGGCCAATGGCAAATTGTCAATGAAGTCTGTGACTACCACGTTGAGAATTTCAGCCCCGTAGCGTTCTGCAGTCCGTGTTCTATCGTAAAAATACGGTCCAACCACAGTGTCATTGTACAATCCACACCACACCTTGATTCTCCAGTTCATTTGATGAGTTGCTTCTCGCAGATATCGTGGGTTTTCGTCTGCCCAATAATGATGGTTGTGCCTGTTGATAACTCCATCCCTGGTGAACTGGGCTTCATCTGTTCACAACACCTCATGAATGAAGTTTGGATTGTCATCCAGGCAGGTAAGTAACCAGTTGCAGAAGGCAACCCTAGCAACATAATCCAATGGCAGTAACTCCTGGTGACAATGAATATGGTATGGGTGAAAATCATGTGCGTGTAGAATGTTGAGAACAGTTCTCTGATGGCACCCAACGTCTGCAGCAATTGCTCTACTGCTTATGTGGGGATTTGCAGCAACTGCAGCCAGAACTAGTGTTGTTGTATCCTCGTCGCCTTATGCCCTTGGTCGTCCTCGTTCTGCATTAATATTCCCTGTAGCCTCGAATCTTTGAATAATGTGACGCATTGTTTGACGAGATGGATGGCGTTCGTTAGGGTATCTGTTTCGATACAACCTAACTGCAACATGTAGGTTTCTCCTTGCCTCTCCGAAGCTGAAGATCATGTTGACCAATTCCGGAACAATGTAGCTGGCCATCCTGGAATTGTTCTGTCTTGTGTGTGCTGAAACATGCCTTTTATTTGTTTTTCTGCATGAAAGTGAATGTGAGTATAGTATTTTATGTTAATTTTTGATTTGCATGCTTTACATGGTGAAAATATCAACATTCAGTTTTCCTTGTGCAGTGTGACTGTTTGTAAGCTAGAAACAGTTCACCACGTGATTGTGAGTGATTGGTTGGTCCGATTTGGATGATTTTTTCTGGTTTGTTTGTTTTTTTTATGCTGAACAAGTTTGCAATTGTTTTTTTTCTCTATCCCTTACGGTTTTTGAGATAAATTTTGAATGTGTCCTAATTTGCATATTTGGGATGATGAAAAGTGGATCATGGGATAGGCCACCCACAACTTCCTATTCATTGGATTCATCAAAATTGACATATCTGCTTCGGTTCAAAAAATAAAAGGGGGGGACAGACTTATGGACCACCCTGTACATGCTTGTGACAGGTACACATAATTTCCACCCCTACCATGTGCACTGCCTCCAAGAACTAAAATCATAGGATTAGGAGAACCCCTTTTAGTACGTGGGGCTTTCAAATTTGACTTGGATTTTATGTAAATTTCATGGTTGTAAATCTAAACTTTCATTGTTGGGATGGCAACTACCGCCTGACATGCAAATGCAGAACTACTCATCCGGTTGCCATGACAACCGATTGCTTGTTTAAACTAAATGGCGGACCAAATGGAACAAGGAATAATCATAAAGTTTCTCCTGAACGAAGGTGTGAAAACATCTGAAATTCATCAGAGACTTCAAAGGCAGTTCACCGAGTCATGTTTGTCTCGATCATCCGTCTTTATTTGGTGCCAAAAGTTTGAAGGAGCGGGAAAATCCACCGGCAGTGCATCTCATAAGGCAAGGCCAGCAACTGCTGTCAATGATGGCATCATCGCAAGAACAAATGAGCTGATAAGGGACAACAGGCAGATTCATGTCCGAGAATTGGCTTCAGTACTGAACATCAGCACTGGCAGTGTGAAGACCATCATCCACGATAAGCTGAAATTCGACAAGATCTGTGCCAGGTGGGTCCCTAAGCATCTCTCCGAGGATCATAAAACCACCCGGATAGAAATATGTTCCATGGTGCTGCATCGATATGGTAGGGAAGGTGAAAGCTTCCTAAGGCGTGTTGTAACCACCGACGAGACATGGATTCATCACCGTACTCCTGAAAGCAAGCGTACGTGCATGGAGTGGTAACAAACTGACTCACCATGACCCAAGAAATTCAAAATGACACCGACAGGAAACGACCGTGATGGCGACTGTATTCTGGGACATTAAAGGTATCATTCATGTCGATTTTCTGGAACAACGTCGAATCATAAATGCATCCTACTACTGTGACATTTTGGTGACGTCCCTGAAGCTGGCATTAAGAAAAAAGCGACCAGGACTCCTTACCAGTGGTGTTCGTTTACTTCAAGACAATGCCAGACCACACACAGTCAAACTGACTATGGACACACTGACGGAACTCAAATGAGAAATCTTACCAAATCCTTTATACAGCCAGGATCTCTCCCCTTAGACTATCACCTTTTTGGACCACTGAAAGAATTCTTGGGAGGACAGAAGTTTGGCTCCAACGAGGAAGTGAAATAGGCTGTCCTGGCGTGGTTTCGATATCAGCCATATGATTTCTACAACGGAATCCAGATGCTCCCCGAACGCTGGAAATAATGTATACAGAAACAAGGAGAGTTCTTTGAGAAATAACTAGTGTGTGTGGTTTGTTTAGTTTCCTGATTTTATAAAAAATAAAGTCCTGGTAAAATTTGAATGCCCCTCGTAAAAAAGTCAGTGAGGTTATTGACAAAAAAGGAAAAAATACTAGTTGTTTACAAGCGATCAGTATGTCTCGTTGATAGTGAAAGTGAAAGAAGCTAAGAACAAGAGTGTTCAGAAGACATTTGAAGATATCTTCAAAATTGGAAGTTCAGAAAAACTCGTAGTTCCTGTATAAAACGAAGATGAGCCCATCATTAATTATAGAATGAAATAGAATAAGGCTTGAGACAAGGCTATATACTGAGCCCATCTCTATACAATGTCTATACGGAAATCGCTCCAGGAAAAAACAACAAGATGTTCGAATTAATAGAGTTACCATAAATATCCTGAGATTTGCGACCTCTGAAACGGATCTGCAACACTTATTTGCAGCATCGATACAGTGAGTATGAAGATGGGTTTAAAAGTGAACAATAAGTAAACTGAAATTTTGTGTGGTGGTCAACAATTTAAATTAACTATTCAATTCTGTTATCTGGATAGACTATTTTTTATCGATCACGACAGAACCGCAGAAATAAAAAGATGCATCCTAGGGGAAAAAGGAAAATTCACAGAAATGAGATCATTCTATGAAAAGGAAAGCTGAAATTAGAACCTCCTATCCATATTTTAAAATGGCTTGTCATATCTTATGCGTGTGAAACATGGACGTTTTCGGCAGACATTAAAGACGTCTGAATACTGCAGAAGTGTGGTTCTACCGAAAGATGTAAAAATTAGCTGGAAGCAGCATCTCACAAATAATCAAGTGCAATAATGAGATATGCAATAATGAATGCCAACTGCTAGAGCATATCTGGAAACGAAAATGGAAATTCTTGGGTCATATGAAAAGACATCAAGACAAAATGAGATCTTCATCTTCACTTCAGAAGGGGAAATATGACTGGAAAAGATAAAGGATGTCCCCTGGAGCATGGATGGATGATATGAAAAAGGCGACTTAGCTGAAAGTGAGGACACCTTGCACGACAGGACACACACCAAAAAAGGATGGCCGCAAACGCACGTGGATGGATGGATGAATAGATTTATAACTTTTATAACTTTAACCTCTCAAATAAAAAGTTCAAAATAAAAATATAACCACAGCTTTACTCTTTTGATGGTATTATTCAGGGTGTTTCAAAAATACTTTAACAAACTTTTAGGGTAGGTAGTGTGGGCGATTCTAAGCAAAAAAATTCTTATATACATGGATCCGAATTTGAACGCTGAGATATGAACAGAAATAAAAATGCCGCCACCAATATCAACAAGTTAATAACTCATGTTCTGTAAAGCATAGTATAATGAATTTTGGACAAATAATAGAGTGCGTAAAACTGCGTGGACTGTTAAAATTTGATCATATTCCAGCAAGTAGTTTCCAAGTTACGCATTCGATTATTAACATTGCTCATATGCGAGTACTAATCAGCACGAATTAGAATGTTGAGTGCAAAACTCTGAAACTACTCCTTGGAATTCGATCAAAATTTAACGGTATATACAGTTTTAGGTATGCTACTATTCCCTCAAATCCTCAAATTTCATCATCATAGATGTTATATAACCTGAGTTATTAACATGTTGATCTTGGTGGCGTCAGTTTTATATCTATAAAATAATGGTGCCAGTTCTTAAATGCAACACTTTAAATTTATTCCAGACCGGTTTCGGTATTAAATCGCCTTCGGTGGGCTACAATTGAAAGCGTGGAAATACCAACTTATATAAGGGAGCGCGTTCCTTCTCTGTCATCTCGTTGGTGGGACTATGACCAATCAAGTGGAAGGAAGGGATTCGCTGTACAGAATTTGAAAGGTGATGATTCATACAGGGTGATTCAGTCAATTTCTGACCATTTCAGTATTATGATTTATTGACCCATTAATGTTTACAAAGTTAGCATTTCAGTATGATATTTTAGGCAGTTCGGAGTTTTTATTCCCGTGGAAAAATCTTGATGATATGCTCAATGTGGCCACCACGAACGTTTTGAACTGCTCGCAGCCGAATGGTGAAGTTGTTCATAACTCTATCCAGGATTTCTGCATCCACAGGGGTGCAGCAGTCGACGATTCTTTGTCGCAACTGGTCTAAGGTTCTTGGTGCTGTAGTGAACATACTGTCTTTAAGGAACCCCCAGAGATAAAAATCACATGGGTTTAGGTCAGGACTCGTAGGGGGGTCAAAGTAAGCCACCCCCGAATCGATCTGGAAACCTGTTTGAAATGACACGATTTCCGAATTTCTGATTGAGAAAGTCTAGCACTTCATTAGTGGTGTGAGGCCTAGCCCCTTCCTGTTGAAACCATTGATGTCGAAGCGGTATATGCCTCCTTCGCAGCTCGGGGATGAAGAAGATTCCCAACATGTTAAGGTAAGCCTGTGACGTTACGGTGCCCTCAAAAAAAAAACGGACCAATGATGCCTATTTTGGAAATCGCGCACCAAGCCATAACCATTCGTGGATGAAGAAGTGACTTATGGATCTAATGAGGGTGCTGGGAACCCCAAAAACGAACGTTGTGTTTATTAACGTCACCTGACAGATGGAAGAAGGCCTCATCTGACACCCACAGTTTGTCCACAATGTCCTGATTGGCTTCCATTTCTGCTCCAAACTCCATCGCAAATTGTTGTCGCTTCTGTCTTCCAGTGTCTGTTAACTCCTGATAAACATGGATCTTATACGGGAACAGGTGTAAAATCCTTTCTCAAAATTCGCCATGTCATGGTATACGATAGCCCTTCTTCAGTGCATAGGCGGCGAACAGAGTTTTTAGTAGGGGAATCGACCAACCTTGTACGAACATTTTCGACAACTTCGGCCGTTCGAACACGAGCTTCGCTCCCGCCTTTTTTTCTTGCATTTAACAATTCCAGTGGCACGAAGTTGCTTGACAAAATCCATGATTGCTTGCCTGCCTGGTGCGTCTCGACACTTATACTCCTTTCGGAACTTTCTTTGCACGGTTACAGGTGATTTTGTCTCAAAATACCATTCGACAACCTTGCATTTCTGCTCTGTTGATAAAGCGGGTGCCATTTTTTAATACGATTTTCATGCAGCGCCGTTGCAACAATACAAACTCCAACTATTTAGAAATTCGATATGGCGCTCATATTCTTTCAATAGTTTATCCCCAATGCAAGTCATTCGAGTGAAATGGTCAGAAATTGACTGAATCACCCGGTACATACGATAATTAGTCAGAATAACGAAATAACAGGAAAATGTATGGTAGTTGTATTTATCATGCTAAGGTATGGTTTAAAGTTTGAATCATTGTTTGTTTGCTGCTGGGTCTGTCTTAGTGCTTCAAGTTTCTTGTTCATTCTTTGAAATTTTTCCGCTTTCATAGTGTTGATATTTTCGTTAACCTCATCTATGATATGCATGGCTGTGGGCGTAGTTGAGTACTTGGTCATTTGTAAATAGGCGGCAAGCAGTTTCCTGTTAGTTGTCCTCTTCTTATTGTGTAGAAACATTAGTTCCTTCTTGACTCAATAGTATTGGGCGTGCGTTTTTGTCATCTGGTCGCTTTTGGACTTGTTCCTAATGGTAATTGTGGCGTATTTGTGTATGATGCAAGTTCTAGTGAACCATTTGTTCAACATTGTCCGGTATAACGTTCTTTCCGATAGAAAAACAACTTGATGCTTCTCGTATAATCGTAGTGGTAGTGTGGGTCCATATTGCGTATAACTATAAAATAATGGTAGCCAGTTCTTAAATGCAACATTTTAAATTTATTCAAGACCGGTTTCGGTATTAAACCATCTTCGGCGGGCTACAACCGAAAACGTAAAAATACCAGCTTATATAAGAGAACAGGTCCCTTCTCTGTCGTCTCAGTGGTGGGACTATGACTAATCAACTGGAGAGAAGGAACTCGCTGTACAGAATTTGAAAGGTGATGATTCATACATACGATAATTAATCAGAATACCGAACTAACGGAAAAATGTAATATTTGAATAAATTGGAAACAGAATAAAATAAAATAAAACACTAAAAGATATAAAATAAATAAACAAAATACATGTCATAAGAATATCAGACTGCTGGATATGGTGTCGACAGTTGTCTATTTAGATTTCTTGACGATTGTCTTTGATTTTGTCCAGGCTCTTCACTATTCCCATTTCATTGTTTATTTGGACGTTGATGAGTTTGTTTGCGTCTAGGCTTTTTGCTAGCTGTCTTTCTAAATTTTTCATCGTCTCTAATTTCTTCATGTCATTGCATTCAGTTACTATTTCCATCACATCTTCGATCTTGCCGAACTGGTGCTTCTTACCTGCCGTATGTTCAGCATAGTTTGATTTGGTTGGGTTGAATTATAATATAAAAGCTGCCGTGTGTTCTTTATATTACTGGGTGAAAGAGCGTTTTGTGCGTCCCAAATAACAAACCAAACAAATCTGGCGGAATTACTCAGTCAACCTCGCCGGGCACCAACTATCATCCCGCGCTCGAAATCGCTCAGACCGTTTGTTTTATCCACGGTCAAACTACTTGCAGTTGACAGATGTGTTCTCGCTTATATTGGTACTGACTGTCTGTCACGTAGTTTAAGGATATACGCAGTGGAAGATGCTGAAGAAAACGTGAACAGAGACAAATAACATAACTTTGCGCTTAAATCAAAAAAGAATATTTATTTATACTGCAAAATAGATTAAGTACACATAAACACCCAAGGGAACGCCTAACATATTGACCTTATCATTGTTAAATCTAACACTCGTCATTAAATTTATAAAGTAGAGGTCGTAGCCCTTAATTTGGGTAAAGGGGCGGAATCCTACTAACACGTAAGATACCCGCCCTTGTGGAAATAAATGTAACTTAGCAATTACATAGGAAATGTTTGCCACTCCGCAATACAATATTAAAATGAACGTACAATAATATTGCCGTAAAGTTCATACATTGCAACGTAATCCTCTGCAACTAGGTCAACTATCACTTGTGTAAACTCATCAGCTTTTCCTTTGCTGATGTCCGACTGGGCGACGTCCCTACGACGCACTGCTGTCATAAAACTAGCACTTGCTTCCTTCTCCCTGCCCTTGCATTTATAATAATTTTATAATTTAAATTACTGCAAAGAGAAACCAAGAAGAGCACTTAGTTATATTGGGCATCTCTACAAACTACGCGCAAACCCATAAGCAACTCACCCACTAACTTGGCGGTGAGCTATGCTGTTTATCAATGAGCCCATTTACTTTAATTCCACAAGAAGCTAATAAATATTTCATTCAGCCACTATCGATATTACGCGCTGGGGAGCATTAATACGATTATGCGTGAGAGAGAGAGCAAAAATGTAGACATAAATACTGATTACCTTGTATATGGGATGATGGCATCGAGTGATCTTCTATTAGAGCCACGAAAGACCACGGGGCGACACAAACAACTCCCGTATCTCTGTCTTGCTTCGTCTCCGCTGCAGTCTTTGTTACCGCCTGACGAATATAGTTGGGCACATTAACGGCGACCGCTAACACTCGAATCGCACTTATGACGGGTACTGGCTTGACGAGCACGGTGTAGCCGATGTGTCATTCGCTGGCTGTTGTCTGGTCATACTCCTCCTCCTTCGCTACGTTCTCAGCGAACGTCAGCATCGTCGACCCCCGGTTGGGCTCCCTCGCAGTCGCTCCGTCTTGGTTAAGCGGACAGCTACTTGCTCCTCCCGAAAAACATAAAGTAAAAGATAGATAAGTCTGCACCGCGTGACACCTGACTGAAGTCCTAACGGTGCATGCAAAAATTCACTATTACGGAATGCATTATCAAACAGTCTGTCTTTTAGCATTCCATTCTGCTCCTCACGAACGGGCCCGTTAGTTCTCTCGATATTCAGCCTTCTCAAAGGACCTCTTTCACGTCCATTCCTCGTGAAAACCTCTCTCTCTCTCTCTCCCCTTATCGTTACGCTCCCGAAAAGCCGCTCTTGCCCGCGTCACTTCCGCCTTCGCTCATCGCTGAATTTCATATTTTGTTTTAGCTGAATACTGTCGATAGATGGCGGCACAGGAAATCCGACATTGCTCCCCTGCCGATTTGAATGGCTGGGGACATCGGACTGCTGACCTGTCGCATTACTAAGTGACATGCTCGCCCCCTGCTGCTTAGCTGCTTCGCTGCTATGCATTTCCGCAGGCTTAGTTTTAGAGACATATTTGAACATTTTGCCCCCTGCCGCTGCGCGCGCCTGGCTTGTCGTGCTCTTTGGGGCTACCTTCTTCGTCTTATCTTGAGGACCGTTTCGCTGCTGCTCGAAAAATCTGGCTACCAGCCCTTTACAACGATGAAGATTCCTCTCCGGCTCCCACGACGGCTGACTGTTAACCTCCCATTTAACTAAGAGTTCATGCTGGGGGGTTTTACCCCTGACATCAAGTATGTCTTTCACTTTATAGACGTCGGGGTAGTCTTTGTCTTTGATAGGCCTGGGCGCTTTAGTTTGCCTTTTGCTATATTTGATCCTCGCCTCCTTAACCTTCTTTAGGTAAGAACAATGGATCATTCTCGAGCCTCCCCATTTACGAGGTATATCAATATGAGCCGATACTTTATAGATAACTTTGGTTATCCGGAAAGGACCTACGTATTTGCTAAATAATTTCCTTCCCGTTATATGCTTTTGTGGCCGAATATGGGTTGTCCATACCCACACTTTGTCACCTACCTTGAGGGACGCCTGTGAGTGTCTTTGATCATAAAATTTCTTATAGCGCTTGTTTGCCTTTATTATATTTTTCCTTGCCTGTTTTAGTATTCTAAGTAAGTGCGCCATATACGCCCCTTTATGCTTGCCTTAGCTGCATATCTGTTGACAGAAGGTGGTATTATCACTTCTCTTACCAGATCAGCATAATAGGGAGTCATCCTAGACAACTCAGAAACTGACGCATTGATTGCTATTTCAGTTACGGCTAAGAACTCATCCCAGTCTGATTTATCCATATTGCTGTAGTTTCGGAGGACCTGGATAACTGTCTGGTTTGTCCTCTTGGACTGGTGGTCAGACTGATGATGATACACGCTGGAAAATTTAAGCAATGTACCTAACGCTTTAAAGATAAATCACCATATATCCGCATTAAACCGAACATCTCGGTCTGAAATTATAGCTTGCGGGAATTCGTGGATTTTAATGATATGAGCCACTAATAGCTTGGTTGTTCCCTCAGCCGTAATACAGTGGGGTCTCGGCTAACGAATGTAATTCGTTCCAGAACCTTGTTCGCTAACTGAATTGTTCATTAGCCGAATCGCGTTTTCCCATAAGAAAGTGTGAAACGATTTTAATTGGTTCCAGAATTTAAAAAATAACCAATAGAAAATAAATTTACTTAATTTAATTTTTAATTTAATTTAATTTTATTTTATTTAACACCTCATTTGAGATAAAATACAAACATTAAAACAAAACACAAAAATAAAACAAAATACATTTTGTCATAATCAGTCAACTTGGTGATTTTCATAAGAACAAAACAAAATTAACCTAACTAAACTAAGACAACTATGTGTACACTAACAATAAACCAACAACGAAAATTTAAAAAGTATAGCGGCTTAAAAATTCTTTTTTTAAAGCTTTTTTAAAATGCTTAATTAAAAAAAAACAAAAATAATTTAAGACATTTTTAATTTACCGCTTTATGTTCACATGAAAACATCAACACATGACGTCTTCATCTAAACATCCGTTGTATCACTGCAGAACACGTGGAACTCGCAGCTGTCGAAACGGAAGTAATAAATGTGCACCTGTTATTCGATCTTAGCGCGCGCGTACTTGTTTTTTTATTTTTTATTTTGCTCCCTACTTCCGTTCGTTAGCCGATACCGGAAACGTACGAATGCCCTGTTCGTTAACTGGATTGTTCGTTAGCAGGGGCGTTCGTTAGCCGAGACCCCACTGTATTAGTGTGGCATGGTATAAGCCTCACTCGTTAAGCTTATCCGTGACCGTTAAGAGTGCATCATAACCCCTCAGGGTACAAGGAAGCAGCATTACGTAATTGAGTGTCACTGTGTGCCAGCACTGTGCCATACTTCTAGGGGTTGCAAATCCCCATGTGGCTTCTTCCTCTCAACCTTATTTGCCTGACATTCTGGGCACTCTGCGATAAAATCCATTATGTCCTTTGACATGGTGGCCCAAGTAAACTATTGTTTAACCTTGCTGAGGGTTTTATATACACCCAAATGACCTGCCGTTGGATCCTTATGCAACGCTGCAATAATCCTATGAGTAACGGACTTTACCCCCGGAAGCAATAGCTTTATGCCTTCCTTACACTCTTTATACACTAGTCCCTCTTCTGCAAAATATGGGGATCTAGTGTTGGCGATGCGGGCTTTAGCAAAGCATACCCTCTACGAATGTCTTTAATTAACTGTTTGTCGAGTTGGTACTTAGAAATGGCCGATACCGAGTCTTGCTTACCCTGGCTCGCCTTTTTCTTCACACAACGCGGAACTGCTATTTTTTTTCTACTAGACTCTTTTGCCCCACCGACTATGGCTTGATCCAATGACCTTGGCTTATGGGCCCTTACTTTATCTTTAATCGGCCCCTGTAGCGCATTTAAATATAGCTCCACTTTGTCCTTTTGTGACAAGCTTTGCACTTGATTGGCCAGCAACAAAAAGCACTGATTGAATTGCTCTAGCTTCTGGTGCTTGAGGCGGGTTCGTTCTAACATTTTTTTAACGGATGCTACGCTGGCTGTTGCCTGGTCGTACTCCTCCTCCCTCGCTACATTCTCAGCGAATGTCGGCGTCGTCGACTCCTGGTCGGGCTCCATCACAGTCGCTCTGTCGTGGTTAACTGGACAGCTCCTCACTCCTCCCGAAATACGTAAAATAAAAGATAGATAAGTCCGCCACGTGTGACACCTGGCTGAAGTCCTTAACGGTGCATGCAAAAATTCACTATTACGGAATGCATTATCAAACAGTCCGTCATTTAGCGTTCCATTCTGCTCCTCAAGAAAGGGCCCGTTAGTTCTCTCGATATTCGGCATTCTCGGAGGACCTCTTTCACGTCCATTCCTTGTTAAAACCTCTCTCTCTCTCTCTCTCTCCCCTTATCGTTACGCTCCCGAAAAGCATTTCGAAAATGGCGCTCTTGCCCACGTCGCTTCCACCTTCGCTTATCGCTCGATTTCATATTATGTTTTAGCTGAATATTGTCGATAGATGGCGGCACAGGAAATCCGGCATTGCTCCCCAGCCGATTTGAACGGCTGGGGACATCGGAATGATAGCATGTCGCATTACTATGTGACACTGTCACGTGACTAACTGATACATAGTAATTGCTTTGCCAACGAATTTGCATAGTCATGGGTGTTCGTAATAAACTGGCCACTCAGTGTAGATTAGTATCGTTTGACATTGAAAGTTTATTTTTAGTATTCCTTTAGATGAAATTTTGGAATGGTTGGAATAAGTGCTACATGAAAATGGCGTACCTTTAGGCGTAACATTAGAGATCATGACGATGATGAAGTTGATCATATTCAACGACTACTTCATGTTAAATACCAATAAGATGACGACTGGTACACCGATGAGCAATAGTGTAAGTCTCTTTCTAGCCAACTCATATATCCGAAAATTAGAAAACATAGCGTTAAATAGCTTTACGTATATGTGGATGACACTACATGGCACAGATATGTGGATGACATTTTCTGCATCTACAATATACAAAAGGCGATGTGAGTGAATTTTTGAACTCCTAAATTCGTTATGTGATCATATAAAATTCACGATGGAAAAGGAAGAAGATTTGGTGCTCCTGTTCCTTGATTTAATGGTCACGCGTTCAGGCAAGAAATTGCACTTTGACGTTTACAGAAAAGTAACTTCACGCCTGTATACATAAGAAAAGACTCGAAACATTGCATTTCACATTATTTAGCCGCTTACCACCATCAAATTAGAAGAGCCTTGATACTACCACTCAACGAAGAAGCCAAAGAGAATGAGATTGCTTTTATTAGATTGCTTTGATCCTTGGCGGTATTTAATGGTTTTGAGGGGGGAAATGGTGGACATTATGACGGTAAAAATCGAAAGAAGATTGAAAACGTCACAACGCTTAAAAAGGAAGTGGAAAACTACAAAAATGTCTTGGTATTGCCATACAATGTACAATTGAGTAGAGGGCTCAAAAAACTGTCCAGATTTTAAGGTTAAAGTGGCCTTCAAGAGTGCCAACACAGCGAAGAGGAGGTTGAGTACGGCAAAGGACAAAATCCTCCAAGGAAGAACGAGCAGTGGTCTACAGGTGTGAATGCGCCACGTGTGGACGCTTCTATTTAGGCAGCCAATAGAGAAGTGTGACCAAATGAAAGACGGAACATATAGCTTGCAAAAAGAATGCAAAAATAGGTGCTGCATTCCATATTTCAAATTATAATTACGATTTATTTAAAGTTTTTCACTC